>CM040756.1:975000-1000000 GCA_022829145.1 Albula goreensis
CTGGGCTTGTATGGTTAGGGGTTAGCTGGGCTTGTAGCTCAGAGGTTACAGTGTGGTATCAGAGGTTACAGTGTTATAATGGTTAGGAGCTGGGCTTGTAGCTCAGAGGTTACAGTGTAGTATAATGGTTAGGGAGCTGGGCTTGTAGCTGGGTTACAGTGTGTATAATGGTTAGGAGCTGGGCAGAGGTTACAGTGTAGTATAATGGTTAGGAGCTGGGCTTGTAGCTCAGAGGTTACAGTGTAGGGGAGCTGGGCTTGTATAGATTACAGGTTATAATGGCTGGGCTTGCTCAGAGGTTACAGTGTAGGGTTAGGGAGTGGGCTTGTAGCTGTTAATGGTTAATGGTTAGGGAGCTGGGCTTGTAGCTCAGAGGTTACAGTGTAGTATAATGGTTAGGGAGCTGGGATTGTAGCTCAGAGGTTATAGTGTAGTGTAAGCACACTGATTCTGGTACAGTGACCATGGCGCTTGGTAAGCACTTGGATGGAGGTCATGTGACATTCTTGTGTGTCGTTAAACACATGATCACATGGTAAAACCCCAGGGATGCCCAAGCAGTAAGACACACCACATCCCCACCTGTAAAACTGGGGGCACCTGGCTGGACCTTTAGAACCAGCATCCAGTTCAGACCCAAGACACATCAATGAGGTGAATTAAACTACATATATAACTGTTTAATTACGCTGCAGGAACTCCAGTTAATCACAGGCAGGTCTCAGCTCCTCATTCGCTCACTAACTTTACAAACCGGACACCTGCGTCACACCTGCCTGCGTCCTCATGGCTCAGGGCATCGTTTCAGGAGGAAGTGAGAGAATTCTGTTTTCTGACGACTGCTCTCGTTCCTTGCTAACATACCTGACTGTGTTTCGCTGTTTCACATGACGGGACGAACAGTATAAAAACGTGGATAGGAGTGAACAGGGCCTCTGAGTCCAAACGCAGACCTGCGACAGACAGCACCGGGCAGGCAGGAGGGCTGACACCTCCTGCGCAGATGTGAAATGCTGCAGCTTTGGCCTGACTGCGCATGCGTGCGCAAACACCTGCACAAACAGCTTCTGCTGCATGGCCCAGTCAGAGAGAAACACACTGTGATTTACCCAGTGCTGCCACACACTCTCATTAACCCAGTGCCACCACATACTGTGATTAACACACATACAGTCCACTCCCATAAACACACACAATACAAATACTGACACCCGGCAACACATACTACACACACATGGCCATGCAACTCTCAGTCAGAAACACATGTATGCAAACTCACACACACACACTCACACATTCATGCATGCACACACTCTAAGAAGAAACACAAAAGGCGGTCAGACAAGACCAGACCTGCAGCTCAGTTCAGACACCAGAAAAAGAAGGGTAAAAAAAATAACACAAACAAAACAAAAAAACACCCACTAGGCAACTGTTCTGACCTCTGTTTCCTTCAGGAATTCCATGCCCCCCCGGCCCTTTCTCAGTCACCATGGCGATGTTCTAATCACCTGACTCAGTGCGTCCCCTCCCCTGGCCGGGGTCAGAGTCACACCCTGCTAATTCATAGCACCGTAGCAACGTGTCTGCAGCTCCCAAAATAAGCAGGAGAAAGAGAGCTCCGTTAGGCCCTCACAAAGCCAGCACTGTCCCCACACACAGACCTCATAAAGCACACTGCAGCCTCTACACACACACACACACACACACACACACACACACACACTCACACACACACACACACACACACACACACACACACACACACACACACACACACACACACACACACACACACACACACACACACACACACACACACACACACACACACACACACACACACACACACACACACACACACACACACACACACACACACACACACACACACACACACACACACACACACACACACACACACACACACACACACACACACACACACACACACACACACACACACACACACACACACACACACACACACAGTAAAATTACACATGGACTCTTCTCACCTCACACTAAATAAGCAAACAGCTGTCACATGGCCCACAAATCTGATTATTCTACCCCAATGAGAAACTCAAAACCCACTTTAAGTTTCATTATGTGTGTGTGTGTGTGTGTGTGTGTGTGTGTGTGTGTGTGTGTGTGTGAGAGTGAGTGAGTGTGAGTGAGAGAGTGAGAGAATGAGAGAGAATGAGAGAGAGTGAGTGAGTGAGTGAGAGTGAGAGAGAGAGAGAGAGAGAGAGAGAGAGAGGAGTGAGTGAGTGAGTGAGAGAGAGAGAGAGCGAGAGAGCGAGATAGAGTGAGTGAGTGAGTGAGTGAGAGAGAGAGAGAGAGAGAGTGAGTGAGTGAGTGAGTGAGTGAGTGAGTGGGTGAGGTGAGTGAAAGTGTGAGTGAGAGAGTGTGTGAGTGAGACAGTGAGTGGGTGAGAGAGTGAGAGAGTGTGAGTGGGTGAGAGAGTGAGACAGTGAGTGAGTGGGTGAGTGAGTGTGTGAGTGAGAGAGTGTGTGAGTGAGAGAGTGAGTGGGTGAGAGAGTGAGACAGTGAGTGAGTGGGTGAGTGAGTGTGTGAGTGAGAGAGTGAGACAGTGAGTGAGTGAGTGGGTGAGAGAGTGAGTGAGTGTGTGAGTGTGTGAGTGAGAGAGTGAGTGAGTGAGTGAGTGTGTGAGTGAGAGAGTGTGTGAGTGAGAGAGTGAGTGGGTGAGAGAGTGAGACAGTGAGTGAGTGAGTGGGTGAGAAAGTGAGTGTGTGTGAGAGAGTGTGTGAGTGAGTGAGAGAGTGAGTGGGTGAGAGAGTGAGACAGTGAGTGAGTGAGTGGGTGAGAAAGTGAGTGTGTGAGTGAGAGAGTGTGTGAGTGAGACAGTGAGTGGGTGAGAGAGTGAGAGAGTGTGTGAGTGAGAGAGTGAGACAGTGAGTGAGTGAGTGAGTGAGTGAGTGAGTGAGTGAGTGAGTGAGTGGGTGAGAGAGTGAGTGTGTGAGGTGAGTGAGAGAGTGTGTGAGTGAGTGGGTGAGAGAGTGAGTGAGTGAGTGAGTGAGTGAGTGAGTGAGAGAGTGAGTGAGTTTTCATACCTACGATGGGGTGGCTGTCCTGTGCAGGCACCATCGTCCTATCTGAATACAGACACTTTTCAAACAGCCATTCACACCAAAGAAAAAAAGACTCTCCTTAAACTGTCGAACAGACCAGAGACAAACGCTCAAATCCCAACCGTACAAGGCTGTCCAGAAACAGCCAATCAGAGCAACAGTGACCGCTCCTGATCTTATCGACAGTAAACAAGGTGTCCAAAGTGGACACAGACTGCAGCATTCAGCCGCTCCTCTACAGCCATGTGTGTGTGAATTCTCAGTTATCCCGTTCCCACAGAAATGCACTTTCTCAAACCTGCACCCGGCTCTCACCCACACAACAAATCCACTCCCCCTACAACAGTCAGGAAAAAGACAAAAAAACATAATCGTATCTCTGAGAAACCACCAATGTGCTCAGCAGGGCCCAGTTTGGTTGTGCTTCAGTCCTATGGCTTATTGCTCATTTCAGTTCCTCCAGGTCATGACCTTAGCTCAATGCATTTTTATTTCAATCATGTGGGGCAAGAAACACCCCTACAGTCGACAGCGTGCGCAAACAGAGGAACCTAAACACGGAAAACAGGCTTATGTCTTCCTGCAGAGTCAAACAATCACGAACACAGGTCCTTATTCAAAGCACAAACTTAAAAAAATAAAATAAAAATAACAATAACAGAGCAAAAGCAAATCTGTTAGTGTGGTGTGAGACAAGAAGGATGAAACTGCCAAGAAGTAAGCACAGGGATTCAAAAATACAACAAAATAAAACACAAAAACAAAACAGACCCTGTAGTCATGACGACAGCCTCAGACAGCCCCTGCCAACTGGATCGTCCCCCGCTTCACTTACTTCCTCTCCTCTCTTTCCTCTCATGGTCACCAAAGCCACGTTATTTTACTGCAGCTAGAAGGTTTTCCTCCCCTCAGTAACAGAGCTAAACACTGCGCAGTGTCCCTTCACTAACCTTCATGAGCCAGCCTGGTTCCAGCTCTACAGTGGGAAAGGGGGTATAATGAGCCAGCCTGGTTCCAGCTCTACAGTGGGAAAGGGGGTATAATGAGCCAGCCTGGCTCCAGCTCTACAGTGGGAAAGGGGGTATAATGAGTCAGCCTGGTTCCAGCTCTACAGTGGGAAAGGGGGTATAATGAGCCAGCCTGGTTCAGCTCTACAGTGGGAAAGGGGCTATAATGAGCCAGCCTGGTTCCAGCTCTACAGTGGGAAAGGGGGTATAATGAGCCAGCCTGGTTCCAGCTCTACAGTGGGAAAGGGGCTATAATGAGCCAGCCTGGCTCCAGCTCTACAGTGGGAAAGGGGGTATAATGAGTCAGCCTGGCTCCAGCTCTACAGTGGGAAAGGGGGTATAATGAGTCAGCCTGGTTCCAGCTCTACAGTGAGAAATTGCTTACTCACCCTCACAGGTGTGCTCTTAGCCTGGACCCTCTGTAGCGGCAGGCCTGGGACACTCTGCTCCCTCTGGCCAGCAGTTTGGGCCCTGGTGGTGCTGTTCGTGCCATTGCCCACACCTGCCCCCCCACCTCCAGGCCCCCGGCCCCCGCCGGGGGCCTCTGCTTGATCCCGTCCAGCAGTCGCACTAGCAGAATGTTGCTAGGCAACTCGTCCACACCCACATCCACCAGCGTGCGGCACTCCGGGCAGCGGAGCTCCCCGCGGGAGGTGAGGATGCCCTGCAGGCAGCGTCGGCAGAAGGTGTGTTGGCATGGCAACACCTTGGCCGAGGCGTCCAGGCGCTCCAGGCACACAGGGCACTCCAGCAGGTCCAACAGCGCCGCCTCGTCCATGTCGCTCTCCTCACCGCGCTGACCGCGGGCTCACCAGAGGGGCGAGGGGGCGTCAGTGGCAGAGAGTCAGTGAGAGAGGGCCAAACGCCACCAGGCGTGTGGCAGAGGGGTCTCGTGTTTGGCTAGGGTTGCTGCTGCGCTCCATCAAGTCACGTCCATGACCCATCTATTTCCATGGCACCTGCTGCATCTGGCAGAAGCGGAAGAGACAGCGGTTAACATTAAGAGGGTGGGGGGGGGTCTCGCGTGTACACACCCCCGCCCAGCACCCAAAGCCAATCAATCATCCACTAACCCATCTTCTCGTATAGGGCTTGCCTTCAGGGCTCAATTACAAGCGACTCGCCCTAAAACGCGTTGTTCAGCAAGAAATCCGTGGTATGTTACAAAGTTCAAATAGCGTCGCATTCCGCAGTCCGCTGGCGCGTTATCGTCCCCGATCACACCCGGATAATGTGTGTGTTTATGAGTCAGAAGACATAAGGGAACGGCCCGTTTGACGAGCTCATTCCGCGCTTTAGAGGGTGCCTGTTCAGACAAAGTACCCCCTTTCTATGCCCTAGTGGCCCCCATTCCCTCATTCATAACCCGGATATATAGTTCACGTACTAAAGTTTAACAACAAACAAAAATGCCTAGTTAACAGATACCTGACTGTATTACATAGCAAGAGAGCAAAAAAACAAAGCATATTTTCGCATGAGTTTGTAGAGGTAAATATCTATGAAAGATGTTGATGGACGTCATTTCGTGCTAGGCTATTTATCTTCTAGCATAGCTACCGCGGATGGAGTTGGGCGCATATCTCCTGTGCCTCCAGGCACAATCGGCGTTAATCCTCAATTAATCTCACAATTAACTTTAATCGGATTGACTCCCGAAAGATGGTAGCAAATGGCACTCGTCTCTCAGTTCATTTAACATGCATTTGGCTCGCATCATCCCTCCATTAGTCAAAGAGAGGCGCAAATTGCTTTGTCTGTTTGGTTAAATGAGCGAACGTAACTCTAGAGAACAAGTGACTTTATTTAATTATGTTACCAGCTGGCTAACTGTACACTGTATGGTTTTAAACGTATCATTTAAACTCGGACAAAGCAAAACACATTTAACCTACACAATCATAACTTGTCTGACCTTAGCCATTCAAAAATTGCGAATTCTTAGTAAACACATGGGAAAATGGTTTGGGACTTCAGGGACACTGTCCCCATACCCTGCTGCACAGCTCAAATCGTTAGCCACGTAGCTCCAGTGAACTGTTGTAGTCATGGTAGTGATGGCGGATTATAAATCAGTTCATTATCAACGCCACTCAAGAATATTTTACAACTAACATCGCCTTGCCATCCCACATTTCTAACACATTACTCCATGACACCACGACCCAGTCATTCTGTGTTAGCGGCTACTAGGAGGCTATCCAATGTTTGGCGCTGGACGGGGCTATGAAACTAGTTTGCTAAAAGCTCGTCTATACTCCAAACTAAAACAACTGTCCGAGCCCCCGATAATAATTAATGTAAACGATCTACAGAGGTAATATTTGCTAACTAATCTCTATGCTATATCTAATATTGACAACTGCCCGATTGGGTGGCTAGCAAAGGATAGCTAAGTTGCTATTGACTGACGATGGAAAGTTGTGCTTGTAGCTACCGAGATATGGTTTGCAGGTTGCTCGCAAACTCAAAATATTAATCTATCCAGCAGTAGTTTACTATCTTGACGACCTGACCAGGTAGCCATCTCAACATGCACTTTCAGGAAACTTGGAAACAGAACAGGAACTTAGACATAAAGCCTACCTCGAAGAAGGGCCCCTTGGGTCACCCCTCCTCGTCTTGCCAAACAATTTCTCCCAGACTTAGCAAGACTTAGCCAGGCTAGCTCGTACTACACGGGATAACATCCACTGAAACCCCCCACTTCTGTTAAGAAAACTGAACGCAAATGTTGCCTCTCGTCTGTTCGGATCACAAGAGTGACCAGAATTCAAGGTCGATGTATTCCGCAACCCAGTCCAAGGATAAAATCCAAAATTGTTCAGATGAATTCGGGGTTTGTGAACGCAAGAAACAGGGAGAGTGGAGCCCTGCGTCCGTGCTCCAGCGCCATGATGTGTTGAATTGATTTTAAGGGACACTCCCAGCGTGTGTATGGCGACGTTAACTGGTCGGGGGAGCAAATCTTACCGAACTGTTCATTTTTCCACCAGTTACCACTCATCCGACTTCAAAAGGATTTCTCACTCAAGTCGAATAAATTCAAAAATGTACAATTGTCCAACCACTTGGTCAGATAGATCCTGACATCTACAGCGCCATTTGATGAAAGTATATTAAGTTTACATATGCTACTGTTGTGTTTTTACATGCGAAACTGTTTCTGACTTTTCTCGAACAAATTTAGTTTGGTTTGCTGTCCCCGCTCGCATGAAGAATGTGGGACTCCGGGGTACTTTGAACTGAGACTTGGAGAGAGACTTTAGGGGCTCCTTTAAACCGCAGGCGGCCGGTCCTGAACTGAACTGCGAAAAGGCAAATATGTTAAGGAAATTTACAAAAGGAAATATATACGGCCCTGGAGGAAGACTAGACGCAGATGCGCTATATTTGGAGAGTATAGCGCTCCCCGACCGGAAGAATACAAGAAACACTTCGGCAAGCGGCTAGCCTACGTGGTGTATTTCATGGTGTTGCCAAGACACTTGACGTTGTAACTGTTCAAGTGACAACGCAAGCAGTCAGCGAGTTTAGCGTTTCCTCAGGGAGCGAAAGACGTGAGACACATTCAAGTGGAGCCAGGCTGGTAGTGTGTCGCAAACAGGATGATTTCGGTCGGGTTGCTAACAATAAGAACATTCTCTCATTAGATTACCGTGTAAGCACATGTCAAACAAATGCGGATTGTTTTACTGCATGACAGTGGAAATCATTCCCTTCCATGTGCTATGTAAGATTTATGTAATTTTGGAATTAAGTCATGCATAACTATGCTGACTTACATTTTATTCTGACAAAATACAATGCGTGATTCTGTGCATTTTGCATTCTTTATTTGTGATAGGCACCCGTTATATTGTAGTTTGTGAACTAGTTTTCTCAGGAGTCGCACTGTGTTGAGTGTAAAGGGAACACTGCCCCCAGTGGTATAATAGCAAAACGACGTGCACACCCGACCCCCCTTCCCCTCACGTTCCATTTCGCAGGAAGCTAAAGAAAACATGAATGCATTTATTTATAGACCGTGAAGGGAGATGTTATCCGATCACACGTGATATCATTGCGCATCCCTGCCTTCCAGGCATACTTTAATCAATGTGTATTCTTTTTTTATTTGTATATGCAGAAAAAATGTCAGTTTCACATCTCAGTGACAACGGTTTCCTCATGTGGGAAGAGGCCGCTGAGTGCTGGAGTTGACAGAAGTCTAAACACAACAATGTCACGTGGCCTTTGAGAACATGGTGACGAAATTAGCAAGGACGCCTTTTCTTCGCCCTTAGCCTGGATCAAACTGGATCTTCCCTCGCACCTACTATACCCTCCTGCTTCTGTGTCCAAGTGGACCTATACCCCATTTTTAAGGACAGTGCCAAGTCACCCTCATGTTTTTGTTTTTTTTTTAGACAGTGGGATAGCTGAGATGGGTACAGAGGCATGGATAGAAGGTTTGGAGCCGAGACTTGAACCCTGCTCTCCCAGGGATCAACATACGGGTGAAACTGCTGTGTACTATACTCTCCTGCATTTCATATTATACATCCATATAAACCTGCATTGCATATTACACCTGTACTCCTGTATTCACCTGTACCCTCACATTGTACCTGTACATTAGGTTGTACCTGTACCACGATTCTTCACCTGTGCCTCCTGATGTGGGGTGACCTACACACCACTCCTCATAAGGCCCTGCCTGTGTTAATCAGATGAAATAAAAAATAAAAATATGACACCGACACGCTTGTCTTGCAGGCTGTTCACTTGCGTCTCACCTGGGTGATCAAAGGTCACCTGTGTGGCGCAGCGCCAGACTAACTGGCGCTGAGGTAGGCGTGGAGGTGAGCACGTCAGCTACAGGCTCAGTGTTACCTCAGCAGGTCACCTGACCCTCAGCAAGGCCCCACATACTCAGAGCACAGACTTGGTCATGTGTCCACATTGACTTTCACCAGGATGTTATCAGGTTTTTTTACTCAGTCACAGAGTGTGGGCAATGGGACTCACCGTCTTTTCACGATGTGGAAAAGCAGCACATTGGAAATGATTACTGAGCAAAAGCGTTTCTGTAGCTATTGTGTACAAGAATAAAAACCAGGTGGTGTTAGGCTGCGTGCAGCCTGAGTGAAAGCATTTTAATTTGGGAGCAAATCTTGTCAAGGATTGTTGCTGTTATCAGCAGGCGAATAAAAAGACCAAAACAAGGTCGCAAAGTAAACAGCAGCGTCGGCAAATGTCCTGAAGATGATTGCACTTGTGACAAATGAAGGTAGCCTCTTCGGCTATCTTTGGAAAACAGGCAAGAACATTCAGTATGTAATATTTAAGGGTAATAAGGCAAAAGATTTCGGCGGTACAGAAGCCTCAATGTGAACGAATCAAGAAAGTTACTTGTGTAACGTGCGGTGCAATGAAGCCACAGTCTCACTGTTTCATCCGTGGTGTTTCGGTGTCTCAGCCAATCAGAAAGCGGGGAGCAGGGTGCGTGGGAGAGGGGGGGAGTGGGGGGGCAGTTGACGTCAAGACTTGATTCGCACCCGATTCCACCAAACCCACAAGCTGAAATGGCTCAAATGGTTGGACTAGCTTCAGTACGAACCAAACCCAGCCCTGCTGAACTTCAGGACTAACCAAGCCCAGCCATTACATTAGATTAAAGACACTTGTTAGATGCTCTGAATTAGCTTCAGTGCTGCTTAGCCCTGCTTAGCTTCAGTATTAACCAAACTCAGCCCTGTTTATACACATACATTTGCTCTGAAACTCAAGGTATACATGATTTACTTTATTCTGTGTATTTTTCCCTTGTTACACCCAGGGGATATTTTTATGAGCAGCTATAAATGCAACTTTTTTGTTCTCAGGAAAATAAATGCAAAACATGAACTTGTGGAAAAGGCAGATTTACCTTTCCAAACCTTTGTGAAACAAAGTAAAACAGACAACAGAAACAATGATGTTTTTCATTATTTCTGTTGTATATTCAATGGAATATATGTGGACAACGGACTTGGGTTCTCCTGCTGTGGTCCAATGAGACACACCTCAGTGTAGTGACACCACCCAGGGTGGGCGTGACTAGGTGTACTGTTCTTTGGCACTCTCTGCACGTACGCTAATATGGTTATAATTCAGAGCAAAATTCCTGCATCACACTAAAGCACACATACCTGTATGTAATGAGTACAAGCAAACAGGATATCCTTGAACCTTTTTTATTGATTTTTCAAGATACTTTAAATAAAAACATCCCCCCCCCACCTCACGGCACCTCTGCCCCCATTGATCTGATGTTACTGTACAGTAAACCAGTGTGCTTCACAATAAAAAACAATGAGAAAGACAGACTGGGCCATTGCTGGATAGCCCTTATATATCTTTTAAATGAGAAAAAGCACATAACAACTAACTTTTTTTTAAGTAAGTTTTAATTAAAATATCTGGAATTATTTTCAGCATGTTTTAAATACAATTTTCAGTTATCCAATTTCAACTAGAATGTTTTCCCCTCTCATTGAATCCCTCTCTGTGTTTACGGCTGATCTCTCTCCCTCAGCTCAGATCACACAGTTTTACAGAAGATTCACAACCAGGATAGAGAGGCTGAGTGAATGTGGTCTGGACTCTGTGCAGGAGGGTCATTGTGTCAGAGACACTGTAGAAGGACAGAGTTCCTGCCCTGTGATCCAGGTACACTCCTATTCTGGAGGAGGAGGGCACAGGGATTTCAATGCACTTATGATAGTGACTGAAAGAGTGACTGGAAGGAGAGCAGCTCAAACTCCAGGACTTGGCATTACCCCCCAGAGCAGAGTCTTTACCCTCTCCTTTCCTGCTGATCTCTTTATATGACACTGCTATATCAACATCCTCCCCACTCCACTCAGCCTCCCAGTAACAGCGTCCAGACAGACCCTCTCTGCACAGCACTTGGGTCCTGCAGTCAAATCTCTCTGGGTGATCAGGATATGGCTGGGTCTCTTCCACACGTGTCACCTCTCTGTTCCCCTCAGACAGACGGAGGTCTCTACACGCTGTGTTGGGGTCCAGTGTGAGCCGACAGGAATCTGATGGAGGAGAAGGAGAGAAGAGAGCTCAGTAATCATAATCATCACATCACTTACATATTTTACATTTTAATAATTTCATATTTACATTGATTATTATATTATCTGAAACTATCTCTATACAGTGTTTAACAGTAATATACATATTATCATATTTTATCCATATGTTTAATGCCAGAATCACTGCAGCTGAATTATAACAGAGATCTGATGGAGGAGAAGATTTATGATGTCCTGAAAGTAAGTCGGAACATAAGTGTACAAAATACTTAAAATATTCATTTTATTCATATTTCCTCATATTCACACATTGCATTATTGTTTAATTTTAGTTTTAATTTCAGACTCACATTGAGAGAAGTCCTCTCTGGTCCTGGACTCGACAGCAGGGATGTCAAACATACGGCCTGCAGGCCAAAACCGGCCCACCAGAGAGTCCAATCCGGCCCTAGGGATGACTTTGCAAAGTGTAAAAATGACAAAGAAGACATTAACCGCAATTTTTCAATAAAAGTAACTGCTAAATTTGTACACTGGGGGTCGCACATGTAGCACATAGGTGTTAACTTTGTGCGTTAGTGTGAATATCTGTGTCTATGAGGTGCATTCACAGTTACTCCACTTTTCGGTACATTATAGTTGTCTGTTGTGTCTCAGCCATCATGGTGTCTGCCTGCCATCCACAGAGGATAGGCAGGGAGGGAGGGAGAGGATGGGGGAGGGAAGGAGAGAGTGATGTTCTTCACATATTTCTTTTTATATGTCAACATGTTTGTGGTTATGTAATGTGGTTATTTTATTTAATATATTTTGCATGTTGTGTATGTTTTGCTTTGGTAACTTGTCTGTAGCTGCCCTGCCAGTAAACAAAAACTGAATTGAAATGAACCAAAACAGAGAGAAACAGAGAGAGTGAGGCCAACTGAGGGAGGCAGGAGAAGCAGACAGAGGAAGGATACACGCTGGAATGACCTCTGCATTTCAAAAGAGCATGATTTCACTGTTAAAATCTGAATGAGTTGTGACTGGTAAAACATCATAAGAGGGAAGGAGAACCTGCTGCCCATGTGGACTTAATCACCATTAGAGCGTCCTGCCGTCTGCTCCGTCCTCACTGCCACCATTAGAGCGTCCTGCCGTCTGCTCCGTCCTCACTGCCACCATTAGAGCGTCCTGCTGTCTGCTCCGTCCTCACTGCCACCATTAGAGCGTCCTGCCGTCTGCTCCGTCCTCACTGCCACCATTAGAGCGTCCTGCCGTCTGCTCCGTCCTCACTGCCACCATTAGAGCGTCCTGCCGTCTGCTCCGTCCTCACTGCCACCATTAGAGCGTCCTGCCGTCTGCTCCGTCCTCACTGCCACCATTAGAGCGTCCTGCCGTCTGCTCCGTCCTCACTGCCACCATTAGAGCGTCCTGCCGTCTGCTCCGTCCTCACTGCCACCATTAGAGCGTCCTGCCGTCTGCTCCGTCCTCACTGCCACCATTAGAGCGTCCTGCCGTCTGCTCCGTCCTCACTGCCACCATTAGAGCGTCCTGCCGTCTGCTCCGTCCTCACTGCCACCATTAGAGCGTCCTGCCGTCTGCTCCGTCCTCACTGCGCTCCCAGGTTACAGATCTATCAGCCACTGCCTCTGATTGGCCACTGTCTCTGACTGACCATGGCCTCTGATTGGCCACTGTCTCTGACTGACCATGGCCTCTGATTGGCCACTGTCTCCCAGACTGACCATGGCCTCTGATTGACCACTGTCTCTGATTGACCATGGCCTCTGATTGGCCACTGTCTCTGACTGACCATGGCCTCTGATTGGCCACTGTCTCTGATTGACCATGGCCTCTGATTGGCCACTGTCTCTGACTGACCATGGCCTCTGATTGGCCACTGTCTCTGACTGACCATGGCCTCTGATTGGCCACTGTCTCTGACTGACCATGGCCTCTGATTGGCCACTGTCTCTGACTGACCATGGCCTCTGATTGATCTCTGCAAGAGGCAGAGGTTATGCAAAAGGAACAAACGCAAGGTAAACACACACACACATAAACATATAAACAAATAAACACACACACACAGATGTGGGAGTGAGAGTCCAGCTGCCGCCATGTGTTTCCCTGTGTGCCTCTGCCAGGAAGTGACATCATTGCTGGCTGAGCCCAACTCCAGACCTGAGGTTTTTTTTCGTGGAGTGAACTGTGAAAATCCCATCCAATTGGAGGATTAAAAAACAAAAATAAAAACATAAAACCAGCAGTTTTTCTCTTCCTCACTAATGAACTCCCAACTGCAGATCCATGATGGAAATGCCTTTCTCACGATCTTACTTACCTGATTCCCCTGGCAGACACCCTCAGAGCTATTCTTTACCCCATCGCACCACACTGTGTTCACCTCACAACCCCTCATTCTGTGTTCACACACTCAGCAGTGGGGGACAGGTGTCAAACCAGATTTCATTGCTTTCTACTGCTGCAATAAGTAGATGGTACTTGCAGTCAAGACCTTGTTTTTTAAACTTTTGTCCACCATCATGGTGTAGCCAGACTGTGTGTTAATTTCCAGAAGAAACATTGTGGATAATGGAAAACTGTACATTGTCATTTGATTACAGAATAATGTATTAATACAACATTTTTGATTATTACAATCAATAATAAAAATAAACAAGGACAATTGTCTTTAAATCTGTATATTTTATTGTTACCATCAATCAATACATTTTATTTTAGTCATTCATTTGCGACAGACACACTTGTGCATGCTGTTTTGCTGTGTAAATTCTATATATCATCATTTTACCTGATTACATATTCTGCCTTCCAAGTGCCCACTTTTTTTTTTTTTTTTAAGTAGTTCTTCAGGAAATCTTTTATCAAATACTAACATTTCTTCCATAAACATAAGCAGAAATGAGAAAGGAAAGTCAGTGTGAATGAGACTAGTAAGCCCCTCCGCAAACTCTGGGACCCAGCGCAACATAAAGCGCTAAGCTGCAATACCGCCTCTGTCCACCAGAGGTCAGCCTGATCACAGCACCCTCCCCACAGCATCCAGCGCTCTGACTGAGCAGACAGACTCAGCAGCAGCAGAGACTGGAGCGTCTCCACTGCAAGGTCAGTAACTAAAGCAGCCACTGGGCTCACTGCTGCCTGACTCTAAGACGTGCCCTACAGAGCGACTGTCCGTTTGGTCACACTGAGGGGTGGAACATGTGACCGTCTCACAGGCCCTCTCTGCACAGCACCTGCACACAGGTGTCAGATCTCTCTGGGTGTTCAGGGTATGACTGGGGCTGTTTCTCCCATCTCACCTTTCATTATTTCATTATGAGTGAAAGAGTCTCACAGACTGAACTCCAGAGCTCCTAACTCAGGGCAGGACCAAAGCATGTGACAGAGAGAGGCTGGGCCAGGGCTGGATTTCCCTGATACAGCATTCACACACACACAGGAAAAGCACACTTAAAATTACTTAGAAATATAAAGAATACAAAATATGTCTTTTTTAATGAAATTTGACTGATTTAATGAAGCTAATTGGTTTACACAAAGGGGTTCTGTTCAAAACATGCTCTCACTCGCTGTTTGAAAAAAAAAAACTGTTCCCACAGTGTAACTCTCCAAGTATAGCCAGTATCAGAGCTGCCAGTAAAGAGTTCCAGTCTTACCTGTTTCTCAGTCCTTTCTGCTGCAGCTGAGACTGTATCATGGCCTTTGTGTTCATCCAACATACACAGATAACAGATACACTGCTGATCAGTACAACAGTAAACCTCCAGTGGTTTGTCATGATGAGAGCAGATCTTCTCCTGCAGGTTTCCAGTGGCTTGGACCAGTTTGTGCTTCTTAAAGGCAGGAGATTCATAGTGAGGCTGGAGGTGAGTTTCACAGTAAGAGGCCAGACACACCAGACAGGACTTTACAGCTTTGAGTTTTCTCCCAGTGCAGAAATCACACACCACGCCTCCAGGTCCAGCGTAACAGTGAGCAGGAGGAGCAGCTTGGAGTCCTGCCTTCTTCAGTTTCTCCACCATTTGAGCCACAATAATATTTCTGCCCAGAACAGGCCTTGGGGTGAAGGTCTGTCTGCACTGGGGACAGCTGTAGACACCAGTATGATCATCCTGATCCCAGCAGCCCTTAATACAGCCCATACAGTAACTGTGTCCACAGGGAATAGTCACCGGATCCTTCAGTAGATCCAGACAGATAGGACAGCTGAACTGGTCCTGATCCAGTAGATCTCCAGCTTGTGCCATTTTACTGCACACACTGACAGAGACGGAGTTTAGTTTCGTTTCTCTGAAACTGTGTGAGAGAGAGAGTGGGAGGGACTTCCTGGTTCAGTCCCCAGCTGCAGGAGGGGTGGAGTTAGGCCGAGGCCAGGCTGAGAAAAGCAAGCTGTAAGCTGTGCAGTCAATGTGAAATGTTATTGAGAAACATCGTTGACTAAAGGATCAGCCAATAAATGTGTGAGCAGAAGTGAATTAGTGTGTGCTTAAATCATTTTTCTACTTTTGAGCGACTGTTCATATTTAATCCAGTAGAGGGCACTCTACATGTACACTGTCCCAGACAGGCTAACTTAGGTCATGGAGGGCTGCAGTGTCTGAATGTTTTATGATTTCCTTTAGGCCCAAATTCCCATCAGCCCCCATGTCCAGTGGGAGAGATGCGTTCCTGTCCATCTCAAGGGCTATAGGATGAGCTCAGTGACCAGAACTGAGCCTAATGATTCCAGCTGGGTGGCAGAAGTGAGCAGCTCCTGACTGAGCCCAGACTGAGCCGAGTGCTCTGGAAAGGGCCTGGCAGTGTGGCCACACTGGTCTCTGTGTTCATCTCTACTGCTCCTCTGGGCTCATGCTTCTGCGGAATAAAGAAGCAGGTTTCTCACAGGAACTCCAGTTCCCATGATTCCATCCTGCAGGGGATACAATCTGACTGCCTATTCTGGAGACACACAGGTCAGTATGGCATCTCTTCAGCTGATTGGTGATGTGAAGGAGTGTCGCATTATGGGACACTGTTAGACAGTGGGAAGTTACATTTTTCTAAACTGAACTGACAAGACAAGACCTGGCACAATCAAGAAAAGCTGTTTATTTGTCAACTACAACAAGTTGTTTAAAAGGACAGAATTGTATTTGGTTAAAATATTCACATTTAGTTAAGTTTTCAACATCTTAAAATGTCTTTACATATATCTGACAGGTAAAATATTCATGTTAAAAATGGTAATGGAAATTATTAAATAGACTTCTGAGCTTCTCCTCTGTGTATCCAGTTTATCAGACTGGTTGTACATACCATGCAGTCTGATATGATTACATTTTTAAAATTTTGTATTTCTTTAGCTACATGTAGAATCTCACATTGATGACAATCTGCTTAAGACCTCTACTCAGTCGAATCCCAGAATTCCACTTTTATTATGGATCTTCTAACCTCAGACATGGTTCCCTTCACAGTGAACTTATCACATTTGTGGCTAATTTCCCCTCCTGAAGCTTCCTGTCTTCTGAAATGTATTTGTTGATTTTTTTTCATTTCATTATACAGGTTTTTATTGCATAGCTTGTTGCTGTCAAACAACCCCAGGGCAAAACGATTCTGCCGAAGCAAAGGTACAATGAACATGATGGCCAGTTTCTGAAGCACCTCTTCTTCGCCATTATTTGTGATGTCATAGGTCATGACCCCCTCAGCGCCCCATGGGTACAGCCAGATCTTGCTGAAGGAGCATGTGACTGTCTCCCCACTCTGCACCGTGGGCTGGGGAGGGTTACTGCAGTTCCCCCTTTCAGTGTAATACCTGAGAAAAGAAGATCGCTTTTAAATTCCTTTATCTGATTCAGTAAAATTCATTTTCAGACAACATTGAATGCGTTTGGAAGAAGTTTATTGTAATGTGTCAAGTTGTATGTAGGTATAGATATTTGATCTTGGGCTGTCCAAGGGGGCAGCGTCATGCCTCACTATTTTGGGTGAGGTGAACCCCCCTCTGGACCACTAAAAGAAAAGGTGAAATACAGAAGAAAGGGCAGAGAGGGAGAGATGGAAGGAATGCCGAAGCAGTGTGCATGATGGGAGATAAGGTACGTGGCAATTTAATACCTGCGGAGAAAACCGGATTGGACCGATACAGGTATTTGAGTGAGGGGTTGTCTGAAAATACTTCTCCTGAATTATCGTTATAAAATAGTAAATTACATGACAACAGATGGAGACATAAAGACTAGTTTTTCTTGTGGTAAAGGAGCACATAGAGGGTAACACTGCCCATAAAAACTGTATTACATTATCATCTTTCATACATTCTCTGTAACATTTTAAGAAAATATTTTACAATGTATTTTGCCAGATTTTCATGATACAGCTGATACCCAATGACACAAGCACTTTTAATAAATTACAGGAAATATTTATTCTAGGCTTGTATAACTGGAGATAATCTAGTTAAGTATTTGCCGTACCTATTTCTTAAATGACAAGAACAATATTTTCTTGTGTTCAGGATGGCCTCGCTTTCCAGAAGAGAAGACTGAGTGTGTTGTTGTGTGTTGCTAAAGTGTCTGTCTAATGAATCCAAAGCTAAGATGTGCTGCTCTGCATGGCTCAGAGATTTGTCTGTGTTGAAGAGATTTTAGTGTCTTTGGCAGAATTATTTATGATTTAATGGAAAACAAAACTACATGAAATTTACAGTTATGCAGTAAAATGTAGGACACATGGATCTTTTTAGGGTAAATGTTGTTCTAAAATTGTGGCATACATTGAAATAAATGCCATGGCAAATTCAGGAGGTCATTAGCTGTCGTGTAACATTATGCCTACTGCAAGTAAATGGCCATGATAACACATGCAGATTTTTTTTTCTCTAGAGGAATTTGAGAACATTTTCAAACATGAGGTGAGTGTTGATTTGTGGGTGCATGTGGAGCTCACCAGGGATTGATGAGGATGAGTGACTTGCTGTGATTGGTCAGATGGATGGTGACGCTTCGGTTTGCCTCCCGGCAGCACTCTGTGTCATGTTCTGTGCTACCCCAGTAAAAGCGGCAACATGTGAAAGTGCCTCTGCCATATTGCACTTCAGAGAACCACAGCACTAATCTGTAAAGAGAGCTGCATTTCACTATCTGTTCGCTGGACTTCACAACAAGATAAACGTTTAACTGACATTTACCACGATTAATGGTTCCTGCAGGGTATTACCCTGATCTCTGAGAATGTAAATTTCTTTTTATTCCATAATGCTTTTCAGGAACCCACACACCCAAATACCTTTCAGGAGTGGTATCGGTACCTGTGTGGAGCAGGTGTGGTATCAGTACCTGTGTGGAGCAGGTGTGGTATCGGTACCTGTGTGGAGCAGGTGTGGTATCGGTACCTGTGTGGAGCAGGTGTGGTATCGGTACCTGTGTGGAGCAGGTGTGGTAGCCGGTGTGGTGTTGAGCAGAATCTGATTGGAGTCTCTGAGGATGTGCTGGGAGAGAATGAGCTCCTGAAAGACACAGCCCAGCTATAAACAAGACATTGTGGGCGTGTTCAGATGCTTACATCAGTGAATATAACGTAAAGGGCGTTTCCAGGTGTTTCCACAAGTTTCTCACACAGTTTCGTTTCTCTGAAACTGTGTGAGAGATGAAGGGGGAGAGACTTCCTGGTTTTACCTGTTCCTGCAGGAGGTGTGGTGCTGGACTGAGGCCAGACTGAGCAGAGAGAGGAGATTCACTCATAAATGTCACACACAGTCACTCACACTGCAGGCTGAGCAGAGAGTGGAGATTCACTCATAAATATCACACACAGTCACTCACACTGCAGGCTGAGCAGAGAGTGGAGATTCACTCATAAATATCACACACAGTCACTCACACTGCAGGCTGAGCAGAGAGTGGAGATTCACTCATAAATATCACACACAGTCACTCACACTGCAGGCTGAGCAGAGAGTGGAGATTCACTCATAAATATCACGCAAAGTCACTCACACTGCAGGCTGAGCAGAGAGTGGAGATTCACTCATAAATATCACACACAGTCACTCACACTGCAGGCTGAGCAGAGAGTGGAGATTCACTCATAAATATCGCACACAGTCACTCACACTGCAGGCTGAGCAGAGAGTGGAGATTCACTTATAAATATCACACACAGTCACTCACACTGCAGGCTGAGCAGAGAGTGGAGATTCACTCATAAATATCACACACAGTCACTCACACTGCAGGCTGAGCACAGAGTGGAGATTCACTCATAAATATCACACACAGTCACTCACACTGCAGGCTGAGCAGAGAGTGGAGATTCACTCATAAATATCACACACAGTCACTCACACTGCAGGCTGAGCAGAGAGTGGAGATTCACTCATAAATATCACACACACTCACTCACACTGCAGGCTGAGCAGAGAGTGGAGATTCACTCATAAATATCACACACAGTCACTCACACTGCAGGCTGAGCAGAGAGTGGAGATTCACTCATAAATATCACACACAGTCACTCTCACTGCAGGGTGTCATATGAAGCAGAGGAGTCATGCACTGAGTCTTGTTGGGAGAAGGAGTCAAAACCAGATGCAAAACTCCAGACAGACTGCACAATACCTGCCTCTGCAGGCCAGGTACAGGTTAGGACTGCGGTACAGGTGAGATGTGGAGGCACAGGTGGAGTTCAGGGCGGTGTGAAACCAGCTTGATCCTTCTCAGAAATCGGCCTCTAGTTATTTAAAGTCAATTAAGTATGAGCCATCGTACCCACTTGGGCGAGGGGCAGGACTGCTTTTGTTCGAGGCCTTCTTACCAAAATGTCCCGATACAACTTATTGTACTTCCTCAGTTTCTGCCAAATTCACTCACTCTATATTTTAACAAAAAAAAAAAGAACATTAACAATTCATTTTTTGACAATGGAAACTGCTAAAAATTTAAATCTAAAAGTTTAAAACTGGATCATACGTGGAGTTCGTTTTCATTGCTGTCCAGCGCAGGATGAATAAAGGTGCTGAAACGGAGGAGCGGATTGTTGACGGTATTCCCGACACGTGTACTGCGCGGTGACTGACGGCTCCTCCTCCTCACCTCTCTCCCTCTCTGCCACTTTCTGCAGCAATTCAGAAATTAGCAGGTGCTCCATTTGCATATTCTCACCAGATAAGTGAAACGTAATTAAATGTGGGAAAAAGATAAACCCACAGACTGATGCGTTCCCCGTCTCCGAGGAGGGAACAAAGAGGCATAAAATGGAGTTTGTGAACGGGGAATGACACAACTGCAAAAATAATCTTCACAAAAGAGCGAGGGAGAGAGCAAGAGGGGGATAGGGAGAGAGAAAGAAAAACAGAGGAGCAGAAAGAGTGAAGGAAGAGGTGAGTGAGAGTGATACATACAGGATGTATTATTGATAATTTATTAGTTGTATATGGGGTACCATGTACTTGAGAAGGTGCAAGCACAGATTTTTTTCAATTAAGTAATTATCTGCTTTTTTCCCCACCACCCAAAGGACACAGTGGGGTGAATTTGGGGGTTCTAGAGGGAGGGGTGAAATTTCAAAGGCTGCTGTTCTTCCATGCCTCTAAACAGGAGACAACATTCACACTGAAAACTTGCTTTGATCTTCCTGTTTAAAAAATAATGACACCCAAAGGTGAACTGCTCGCTTTGACAAAAAAAATAAATAAAATAAAATGAAATCACACACGCAAAAAGGAAAAACGCAGCCCACTGCTTTAGTGGAGCTGAAGTGTTAGAGTGTTGTTGAGATGAGGGGAGCTGGAACACACTGTCATCACGGCTGTCTGCAAATGCAGATCATGAGTACGCTGGTCACACCTGACCCCGTGGGGTTAACCTCCCCAGCAGCGGAACACACAGCGTTCCCGTATCCACCGCCTTTTCTCAAACCCTGTGAAAAGACACATCTCAAACCAGATCAGAAAAATACATGCAATTTAACATTTACTAGGAAATATGAAATACTGCAGAGTAGACTGGTTTGTTGTTACTCAATGTTAAATGGCCAAGTAAAACAGCTGAGTACACAGGTAACTCACCTCAACTAGTTTTCCTGGGTCACAACTGACTGCGGAATTCCAGATGAGAACAGAAAACTCCCTGCACTGTTAAACCTGCAGACACTGCCCCCTGCAGGACTGGAGTTACACCTGCAGACACTGCCCCATCCAGGACTGGAGTTACACCTGCAGACACTGCGGCCATCCAGGACTGGAGTTAAACCTGCAGACACTGCGGCCATCCAGGACTGGAGTTAAACCTGCAGACACTGCGGCCCTCCAGCACTGGAGTTAAACCTGCAGACACTGCGGCCATCCAGGACTGGAGTTAAACCTGCAGACACTGCGGCCCTCCAGCACTGGAGTTAAACCTGCAGACACTGCGGCCCTCCAGGACTGGAGTTCCAACTGGAGTTAAACCTGCAGACACTGCAGACTGGACTGCAGACACTGCAGCCTCCAGGACTGGAGTTAAACCTGCAGACACTGCAGCCACCTGCAGACACTGCAGCCCTCCAGTGATACATTGGACATTTAATTCTGAAAATTCTCCTGTGTTATGATTCATGAAAGGGGTTTTGTGCTGCATAGTAGCAAAATGTTATGAAAGGATCATGCTATCAATGGCTGTTAAAATATGAACAACAATTTGTGGAACATTATGATTACATTATTTCAGATGTAACAAAGGGAAGCTTTGTTCTTTATCCAGGATCAAAACAACACCACAGACAGGATGTAACAAACGTGAGCATTTATTTTTCACATACAAAGATACATAATATCAGCTTTATTATCAAAGAAATCAGGGATCCGTCCCAATCCGCATCTCCAGTATGGCTGTGTGTACGTCGCCATATGCTGCCGTGACGCGCCATACAGCACGCACACACAGCACACTCCAGTATGGCTGTGTGTAAGTCGCCATATGCTGCCGTGACGCGCCATACAGCACGCACACACAGCACACTCCAGTATGGCTGTGTGTAAGTCGCCATATGCTGCCGTGACGCGCCATACAGCACGCACACACAGCACACTCCAGTATGGCTGTGTGTAAGTCGCGATATGCTGCCGTGACGCGCCATACAGCACGCACACACAGCACACTCCAGTATGGCTGTGTGTGCGTCGCCATATGCTGCCGTGACGCGCCATACAGCACGCACACACAGCACACTCCAGTATGGCTGTGTGTAAGTCGCCATATGCTGCCGTGACGCGCCATACAGCACGCACACACAGCACACTCCAGTATGGCTGTGTGTAAGTCGCCATATGCTGCCGTGACGCGCCATACAGCACGCACACACAGCACACCCAGTATGGCTGTGTAAGTCGCATGCTGCCGTGACGCGCCATACAGCACGCACTGTGTGTGTCGCCACTGCCGTGACAGCACGCACACACAGCACACTCCAGTATGGCTGTGTGTAAGTCGCCATATGCTGCCGTGACGCGCCATACAGCACGCACACACAGCACACTCCAGTATGGCTGTGTGTAAGTCGCCATATGCTGCTGTGACGCGCCATACAGCACGCACACACAGCACACTCTGCTTGTCCCTCATATTTACACAGCAGGGTGAATGAAGTGGTAAAAAGAGTGCAGAAGAGAGAATGCAGCTGAAAAAGTCCCCTTCATAAAAGTGCATACAGAGGGTGGGTGAGGAGGCCAGGAGCACCGGGGGGGGCAGTGCGGGATTATGAATACCTGACAGATACCTGACTCACAGCCCTGGGCTTCACACTCAGGGCTCATGTGTTTTTAGAACATCCTGACATCACTGGGGGGCGCAAATACGCCCCACGCCCACTTCTGACATACAGGCTGCTACCACATGCGTGCACATGTGTGTGTGTGTGTGTGTGTGTGTGTGCGTGCGTGCCTGTGTGTGTGTGTGCGTGCACACGTGTGTGTGTGTGTGTGTGTGCGTGTGTGTGTGTGTGTGTGCGTGCACACACGTGTGTGTGTGTGTGTGTGTGTGTGTGTGTGTGTGTGTGTGTGTGTGTGAGAGAGAGTTTTTGTATGAGTGTGTGGGTACATGTTCTTGAGATTACTTTCTGTGCATTTCCATGTGCATGCGTGCGTGTGTGTGTGTGTGTATGTATGTGCATATGTATGTGTGTGTGTTTGAGTGAGTGGTGATGCCTACAGACATGTAGCATCATGTACAGAGTTACATTCAACATGACACTTTGGTTAAGTATGGCTGTACAAAACATTTCCATATGGCCCATGTTAGAATGTGACAGTGAATATCAGACATTAACCATGCGAGTGTGTGTCAGACCCCCCCCCACCCCTCTCCTCTGACACACTACATCCTGGGAAGACTTCAGACTGCTGCGCAGCACCATCAGTGAGGAAGGGTTACTCCTCTTCATCATTGTCTGTGACAGAAAGGGGGGGGACAGGACAGGGAAAATGAAAAAAATTCAGCATTTCTCTCTCTGCAAGGTTGCTTCCTACATGATGGAGAAAGATATAATCTATAATTCCATTTTTATTTCATATGAAATATTAATAGAAAGCTCTCAACTCGACTGTTACAGAGTACATTACATTTACAGGCAAGGCTAATACCTCTCTGCTGTAAGCCTGGTGAAAGCAGTGCAGTTCAGAGTGATAGTGCCAGGTTTATACCTCTCTGCTGTAAGCCTGGTGAAAGCAGTGCAGTTCAGAGCGATAGTGCCAGTGGCTAAAAGGGCACTTCAACGGAGTATGCATGCCACAAAAAGTCTGGATTTTATTCAATGAATTTCAAAATTACAAGACTTGTGAAAGCAGTAGTCAGAGCCAAGTCCAGCTGAGTTCAGATATTTTGTTTACACACACAAGCAGTGCAGTTCACACATACACCAGGTTTATACACACAAGCACACACAAAGCAGTGCAGTTCAGAGTGATAGTGCCAGGTTTATACCTCTCTGCTGTAACAAGCAAAGCAGTGCAGTTCAGAGTGATAGTGTTAGTTTAGTTCTTTTTGCTTAATTTGTATATATCAGTCAGAGGATAGAAATCATCTTGACACTCCTAGTCACGCCTAAGGTTAGTTCAGATGAAGCAAACTTTCCACTCACATTAACAGAGTGTTCAGATTGATATGCAGGTTTATACAGGGAATCCTTGGGTTAAAGCGTGGTCTCAGAGTTAGTGCCATTTATACCTCTTACTGCTGTAAGCTTCCATAAATTATTTAAAAAGTGCCAGGTTTCATACCTCTGAGGTTTGGTTCGCAAGTTCAGAGCGAACACAGAAATAAAGATAAGAAATTGTTCTCTCTTTTTTATACTGTTTCATTTAATTACTTTATTTTATATGTCCTTCATGTGTTGTGTGTACAGAGTGAGTGACTTAAGGTGTTAACTTCAACTTACATGCCAAAATCGGCTTTTATTCAATGAATTTCAAAATTACAAGACAGTCATTGGAATGGAACCAGCGTTTTTGTTTCTCCAGACACACACACACACACTCTCTCACACATGCTCTTTTCACACGTTTCCAATGAAGCATAAAGCTGATGAAGCCAAATGGCAGTGCAGTGTATCTGTAGGAAAGGGGGGTATAATGAGCCAGCCTGGTTCCAGCTCTACAGTGGGAAAGGGGGTATAATGAGCCAGCCTGGTTCCAGTGGGGAAAGGGGGTATAATGAGCCTCTGGTTCCAGCAGTGGGAAAGGGGGTATAATGGCCAGCCTGGTTCCAGCTGTGGGAAAGGGGGTGAGCCAGCCTGGTTCCAGCTCTACAGTGGGAAAGGGGGTATAATGAGCCAGCCTGGTTCCAGCTCTACAGTGGGAAAG
>CM040756.1:1005000-1065000 GCA_022829145.1 Albula goreensis
ATCTTCAGCAATATACCACATCTACAGCAACACGCACCATCTACAGCAATACACCACATCTACAGCAACACACACCATCTACAGCAACACACCACATCTACAGCAACACGCACCATCTACAGCAACACACACCATCTACAGCAACACACACCATCTACAGCAATACACACACATCTACAGCAACACACCCATCTACAGCAACACGCACCATCTACAGCAACACACCACATCTACAGCAACATGCACCATCTACAGCAACACGCACCATCTACAGCAACACACACCATCTACAGCAACACACACCATCTACAGCAACACATACCATCTACAGCAACACATACCATCTACAGCAATACACCACATCTACAGCAACACGCGTCATCTTCAGCAATATACCACATCTACAGCAACACACACCATCTTCAGCAATATACCACATCTACAGCAACACGCACCATCTACAGCAATACACCACATCTACAGCAACACACACCATCTACAGCAATACACCACATCTACAGCAACACGCACCATCTACAGCAACACACACCATCTACAGCAATACACACCATCTACAGCAACACGCACCATCTACAGCAACACACACCATCTTCAGCAATATACCACATCTACAGCAACATGCACCATCTACAGCAATACACCACATCTACAGCAACACACACCATCTACAGCAATACACCACATCTACAGCAACACGCACCATCTACAGCAACACACACCATCTACAGCAACACACACCATCTACAGCAATACACCACATCTACAGCAACACGCACCATCTACAGCAACACACACCATCTACAGCAACACGCACCATCTACAGCAATACACCACATCTACAGCAACACGCACCATCTACAGCAATACAACACATCTACAGCAATACACACCATCTACAGCAACACGCACCATCTCCAGCAACACGCACCATCTACAGCAACACACACCATCTACAGCAACACACACCATCTACAGCAATACACCACATCTACAGCAATACACCACATCTACAGCAACACGCACCATCTACAGCAACACACACCATCTACAGCAACACGCACCATCTACAGCAACACACACCATCTACAGCAATACACCACATCTACAGCAACACGCGTCATCTTCAGCAATATACCACATCTACAGCAACACGCACCATCTACAGCAATATACCACATCTCCAGCAACACGCATCATCTACAGCAATACACCACATCTACAGCAACATGCACCATCTACAGCAATAAATCTGACACAACACATCTACAGCCACACTTACTTTCTTCAGAAGAATGCATCTACAGCACGGTAGACCATCACACAACAGCATGTATGACCATGCCATAACATGGCACTGATCTATGGTGTGACTTGAATGGTGTACATGCTTTACACAGTGTGTGTGCTGTTCTCACCCTCTGTGTCTCTGAGTGGACCTGCAGGCGGAGATGCTGAGGAAGTCAGTGATAAAGGGCCCTGATCCTTCGGCAGGCCTGGTTCTGCTTTTTGTCCCTCAGGACCAAGGCCCGGTTCTGCTTTCTGCTCCTCAGATCCAAGGCCTGGTTCTGCTTTCCGCTCCTCAGATCCAAGGCCTGGTTCTGCTTTCCGCTCCTCAGATCCAAGGCCTGGTTCTGCTTTCCGCTCCTCAGATCCAAGGCCTGGTTTTGCTTTCTGCTCCTCAGATCCAAGGCCCGGTTCTGCTTTCTGCTCCTCAGGACCAGAGCTGGGTTCAGCTGTCTGCATCTCGGGATGCAGGACTAAACCAGGCAGTAGGTTTTGGAGAACATTGCCAGGGCTGGGTTCTGGTTGCATGGTGCTGGTCTCTGGTTTGGTTCCTGACCCAGTTTTGTCCACACCACTCAGACCCACGGCTGTGAACTTCAGGCTTTCTGCAAAGCAAGGTTTCAACACATTACACCTGACACTGGCCCGGGGTACCTTAGTGTGAAGAGTGCTACGTGCACACACTAATAATACGAATAATACTACTATACACCCCATAATACACACACGCACGTATGCGCACACACACACCCCAGACCAGCGGGAATCTCTGACTGACCTGCAGTGATAGCGTCGTCATGGATACTGGTGTTCTTCAGCAGCAGGGTGACAGGCTGAAGCTCCGCCTCTTCCAGGACCTTCAGCACCCTAGTGTCCGGACTCCGCCCCCAGGCCTTCCGAGGGCCCTCCCCTTGGGCCCCCTCCAGCCGAATCACATCTCCTGACGTGCCCTCTGTACACGTGCAAACACACACACATGCACACACACATGTGCAAACGGTGTTAACCACTGATAGACTTCAAGACAGTTATGATCTACTCCATAAAATAACCGACACAGACGGTCAGTGGGACACAGACAGCGTTACTGACCGGCAGTGCGCAGGCAGGTCTCCTCCAGGGTTTGCTGGGCCACAGACAGGACGGGCGGGGCTCCAGCCTCCCAGCGCTTGCGCTCTGCTGTGGGAGGTCTGTCCTCTGGAGACGCCACCTGCACACCTGGGGAAGGGTCAGGGTTCAAACACTTACAGAAACACTAAGAGAGGTACAGAACAGGCTCTATATCCAGTAAACCAGTGCAAGCTCTGTACCCACTGGATCCACTCTGCATATCCACTAAAGCCAGCATACCTCTGTCAGGGCATCAGGTGGAGTACCTGAGTAAGTGCTCACCTGTGCAGGTAGCAGTGTCCCCCAAGGTGAACTGGGCCTCAGGCAGGATCGGCGGGGCTCCGGCCTCCCCCCACCTCTTCCTGTCCCCACCGGTGGGCGGTCTGTCGTCGGGGGCGCTGTGAGGGGGCGGGGCTGGCTGCGCTGGCTCCTCCCTTTCCTCGCTCTGCACTTTCAGGTTCTGGTTCAGGCGCCGTAGAATCTCCCGCTTCTCACTCTGCAGGGGATAGGGGCACGTTACTGACGGCAACGCTCACCATCACCCATTGCTCCATCCCGCACAGAAGCACAGGAACAGGAAGCAGCAAACTCCCGGTGATAAACACCCTCACTCTCTCACACTGCACACGCCCCACCCTCACTCTCTCACACTGCACACGCCCCACCCACACTCTCACTGCACACGCCCACCCTCACTCTCTCACACTGCACACGCCCCACCCTCACTCTCTCACACTGCACACGCCACACCCTCACTCTCTCACACTGCACACGCCCCACCCTCACTCTCTCACACTGCACACGCCCCACCCTCACTCTCTCACACTGCACACGCCCCACCCTCACTCTCTCACACTGCACACGCCCCACCCTCACTCTCTCACACTGCACACGCCCCACCCTCACTCTCACACTGCACACGCCCCACCCTCACTCTCTCACACTGCACACGCCCCACCCTCACTCTCTCACACTGCACACGCCACACCCTCACTCTCTCACACTGCACACGCCCCACCTCACTGCACACGCTACACCCTCACTCTCTCACACACTGCACACGCCACACCCTCACTCTCTCACACTGCACACGCCACACCCTCACTCTCTCACACTGCACACGCCACATCCTCACTCTCTCACACTGCACACGCCCCACCCTCACTGTACACGCCACACCCTCACTCTCTCACACTGCACAGGCCACACCCTCACTCTCTCACACTGCACAGGCCACACCCTCACTCTCTCACACTGCACAGGCCACACCCTCACTCTCTCACACTGCACACGCACCTGATCGACCAGGAGAGCGATGAGACTGACAAACTTAACCAGCTTTACCCCAGCTTTCCCTGGCGAGGCTGGGCCAATCGCTGTCCAGAGCCGGTGACGGTGCGGCCCGAGTCCCTGAAACACCTGGGCATCCTGCTTACCTGCAGAGCGGCTCCGGCGGGCTTCCCAGGGTCCTCCACTCGATGCTGCGCCAACGCAAGTTCCTACGACACAGGACAGAGAGCATTGTGGGAAAAGCCTAATACTGAATACTGGAGGGCGCCTCCAGTGCCCGAACGGGAATGTATTCTCATGATCTGAGAGTACAACGAGAGTATATAACTGCTACAAGAACACCCTAAACCCAAACCTAAAACTAAATCCTGCCCCCCCGAAAAATCTGTGTTTACATTCAGTACCTCAAACACAGGGGCAGTGAGAGATGGCCTGACTGGATGCCTGATCTAAAGGCATATCAGTAAGCAGTGATTTGATTGGATGCTGGGACTCACCGCTCCCACGTCCTTCAGTGCGGCAGTCATGGAGATGGCGGGGGCAACAGGTTTGGGGGAGGGGGGTGCACGGGGTGTGGGGTCTGGCAGAGAGGGTCCGGGCCCTGATGGGGCAATCTTCACCCCCCGAGAGACCAGCTGGAGACAGACAAAAAAACACACACACACACACACACACTGCAGAGGTGTTTCAAATGCAAACTCGTATACACATTCCACACATACCCCCATACTCCCCCTGGTTATGCCAGTGTGTGAGGTGTTTCCATGACGATAGGGGGCGTGGCCGGCACTCACATGCTCCTCCCACACTTTCTTCTCCCGCTCATACGCCTCCCGCCTCTTCAGCTCCAGCTGCTCCTTCAGCACAGCCGCCCGAGCCTGCGCCTGTGCCTGCACAAACACACACACATTATACACACACACACACACATTATAGACACACACACACACACACACACATTATACACACACACACACACACAATACACACACACACACACATTATAGACACACACACACACACACACACATTATAGACACACACACACACACATTATAGACACACACACACACACACACACACATTATACACACACACACACACATTATACACACACACACACAATACACATTACACACACCCACACATTATAGACACACACACACACACACACATTATACACACACACACACACACACACACACACACACACACATTATACACACACACACACACACACACATTACACACACACACACACACACATTACACATTACACACACACACACACACATTACACAAACACACACACACACACACACACATTATACATATACACACACACACAAACACAATACACACACACACACACACACACTATTACAGACACACACATTACACACACACACACACACACACACATGCCCGCATGCATTGATGGCATTGTAATTAGGCTCTGGGGGCGGGGTTAAGACGGGCGGGTATTAAGTATTAAGAGGCGGGCATTAGGCTCTGGGGGCGGGGTTAAGATGGGGCGGGTATTAAGTATTAAGAGGCGGGCATTAGGCTCTGGGGGCGGGGTTAAGATGGGGCGGGTATTAAGTATTAAGAGGCGGGCATTAGGCTCTGGGGGCGGGGTACACACCTTAAGAGCTTCGATCTTCTTCCTCCTAAGCTGTGCTTCGTCGCTGGACTCCTGGCTGTCGGAGCCATCGCTGTCATACTGCGAGACGAGAGCAGAAACACAGCAGCGGAGGCCACCACTGAGCCAGGGCATAGCTTACCAAACAAACACATTCAGATCACACCTACAGCTGAGAGCTGAACCCACACATTCAGATCACACCTACAGCTGGGGCTGAACCCACACATTCAGATCACACCTACAGCTGGGAGCTGAACCCACACATTCAGATCACACCTACAGCTGGGAGCTGAACCCACACATTCAGATCACACCTACAGCTGGGAGCTGAACCCACACATTCAGATCACACCTACAGCTGGGAGCTGAACCCACACATTCAGATCACACCTACAGCTGGGAGCTGAACCCACACATTCAGATCACACCTACAGCTGGGGCTGAACCCACACATTCAGATCACACCTACAGCTGGGGCTGAACCCACACATTCAGATCACACCTACAGCTGGGGGCTGAACCCACACATTCAGATCACACCTACAGCTGGGAGCTGAACCCACACATTCAGATCACACCTACAGCTGGGGGCTTTAACCCACACATTCAGATCACACCTACAGCTGGGAGCTGAACCCACACATTCAGATCACACCTACAGCTGGGAGCTGAACCCACACATTCAGATCACACCTACAGCTGGGGTTTTAACCCAACTGGCTAAAGGCTCAAGGGAAGCTGGGATCTGAACACATGGCCTTCTGGTGGAAAGCCCCTCCCTCCTTGGCTGTGTAACTCTGAGACCGTGTAACAGAGACATTCCTCTCCTCATCCGTACCTTTTCTCCACGAAGGCGGGCTTTGATCTGCTGTCGCTCGTTGAAGTTCTGCAGTCGGATTTGCCTGAGTCTGGCCAAATACTCCTGAGAAAGGAACACAGTCACACCATCGTCACAAACCCTTATTATACAGCGTTACAACAGTCACACTACAGTCACACCATTATCATACACAACAACAGTCACACTATAGTCACACCATTATCATACACAATTACAACAGTCACACTACAGTCACACCATTATCATACAGTCAACAGTCCATTATCATACACAACAGTCACACTACAGTCACACTATATCACAACAACAGTCACACTTATCACACCATTATCATACACAACAACAGTCACACTATAGTCACACCATTATCATACACAATTACAACAGTCACACTACAGTTACACCATTATCACACCCATTACAACAATCACACTACAGTCACACCATTATCATACCTTTTACAACAATATGACACACAGCCAGACAAACCAGGAGCACAAACTGTGCTTGTCTGGTGTGTGGTTCAAACACTGAATCGTTTATATTAAAAACATCAGAGAGCTGACAGGCATGGAAAGCTCCTAGGAGCTCCAGCGTGACTCCACATTGGGCCTACCTGTAAGGGTGCTTCTTCATTTACATCAACAAATTAAAAAGGGGGAAAGCAGAAACTAAACCCAAACAAAACAAGTAAACTAAAATGAGCTTACAAGGCACAAGATTTCACACAACTCTTAGTGGACGTAACGCAAATCAAAAACTGTTAGGGTGCTGTGGGCAGCCATATGTCCGTGATAATGGTCAGAAACCTCATACATACACACAAGCACTCCAACACTGGGCTCAGGTGTAGAGGCCCAAAGCCATGGCACAGTGATCAGAGGAGCACACACTCCCTCCAGTGACTGCATTTATTTCAAAGCTACGAGGTGCCAATTGCACACAGGATGTGACAGTGATGTCGCTGCCAGCGCATTCCAAAGTGCAATTAAATGGATTCTGCTCCAACACAAGATATTAAACACAGTCTTTCCTCAATCACTGCACCATGACGACGCCATGGGCTGTCAACATAGAGCCCCAAACACACACGCACACACACACACACACACACACACACACACACACACACACACACACACACACACACACACACACACACACACACACACACACACACTCACACAAACATGGTGGGTGCAGGTGAAGATGAGCACCATTGGGATCAAAGGTCATAACTGCAGCGAAGCGCCATGCAGACGGAATGAGTTACATCATAGCGGGGCGGGGCTGACCATGCTGGGGCTGATGTGTGTCGGGTGGTCCTACCTCCTCCTCTTTGTTGGGCTTGCTTTTCCTGCTGGTGGCAGAATTCAGCCTGCTTCCATACAGAGCTGCCAGGTTCTGCCGCGCCCCCTGTTCATCGTTCAATTTAACCACATTTCAGAGGGGGCCTTGAACATGGCAGGGTGTACACACGCAGGCACACACACACACACACACACACATGGAGACCACATCCTGACCGCGATATGACTGTGCCGAGACCACAGTACCAACACGATGATAACACTGGGCTGATCATGACCACAACTACGCTGAGAAGCAACGACAGACCACACCACAGCTGCCACGGCGACCACACCATGGCTGCCACGGTGACCACATCACGGCTGCCACGGCGATCGCAACTTCCCCACTGTGTGACACTGCATCCCATTACATCACAGAGACAGAGGTGTGACCCTCAGAGGTGTGACCCTATTTTAGGAAAAGTGAAACGTTTTCATCTTTAAAAACAAAACTGTAAACAAAAGAAACCGCCTGCAACAGCTGGAAAATCACAGTCATTTTCGCCACTGGCCTCTCTAGCTCTGAGAAGCTTCTTTAACAGAAGGGAAGGAAGAGAAAAGAGAGAGGAGTTTAGGGAGCCCTCGCTGGCCTAACGGGGGGAGGGGGAGGAGGAAGAGGAGGGCTCGTACCAGCTGGCCTTCGGCGCGTGCTTTGTTCAGCATGGCCTCTCGCTTGCGCTGCCAGAACTCCTCCACTTGCCTGGCCCTCTCAGCCGCCGCCATGCCGCGCTGCCTGGAACAGCCACAGGAGGGCGAGACAGAGCACAACACTCATCACAGGACAGAACCTGCACTGCTTCATCTTCAGCAGTACTGTGTCCGCTGACATGCAGACTGGTTTGTTAGCGTTAGCATGTTCAATGGTCTGTGGGCTGACTTGGAAGCATTAGAGTGCGCATACACAATCAGATAGATGTCCGGAAGGCTGACCGATATATGCTAACCTGCTGTGCTGAATCACTTGGAAGCAGACTACCAACTGACTTGTTAGTTTAGCGACCTGGAGACTTACCTGTTAGCATTAGCGTGTCTGGTGACCAGCTCCAGTCTCCGTAGCTCTCTCTTGACAGCTTCATGGACAGGGAGATGGGTGGGCCCGTTGTCAGGGAGATGGGCAGGGCCATTGTCATGGAGACAGGCAGGGCCGTTGGACAGCACAGGCCCTGCAGCTGCCGGTACACCCCTATGATATAAAGTGTGGGAGGATTTACTCGGGGGTGTGGGAGGAGAGTGGGAGGGGCTACATAGCTGTGAGTGACAAGAGTGAGAGGAGCTACACAGGGGTGAGGGAGGAGAGTGGGAGGAGCTAAATTGGAGTGATGGAGGAGAGTGGGAGGAGCTAAACAGGGGTGAGGGAGGAGAGTGGGAGGAGCTAAATTGGGGTGATGGAGGAGAGTGGGAGGAGCTAAACTGGGGTGAGGGAGGAGAGTGGGAGGATCTCACCTGATGGGGCTGTCTCCGCTGGCTCGGGTCCCCTCTTTGGGCTGCAGTTTGGGGCTGTGTTCGGGAGTCGGGTGCTGCTGGTCCAGCTGGCTCTTACTGGAACCTGAGAGGGGGGCCAGTCCTGCCACCGGGCCGGGGGCCACCGCCACCCCACCGCCGCCTCCAAAAAACTAAACCGGTGTGGGGGGGACACACACATATCAGAAGGGTCTCTGTCTTCACTGTCAGAGCTAAAACCACAGACCCATATCGCAGCCCAGCACGGTCTGGCCTGGACTGCTTACAGAGATATTAGTGCAGAGACCCAGTGTCTGGACAGTACACAGAACCTGTGGCTGAGATGGGGTTTACGCCTTTATCAGCTGATCTGGGAACAGTGCCTACCTTCCTCTCGGGGCTGCCCCTTCCCCCGGAGCTCAGAACGTGCCTCCAGCCCTGCTCTCGCGCCCGATTTATTCGGTTCAGCTGTGGGACAGCCATGCGACAGGTCAGAGGTCAAAGGTCATAAATGGCTGCTTCACAGTGATCAAATAAATGGGTGCACCATCAGATTATAACAATAACAAAAAAATACAGTCAATATACAAATACACCATATGTAAAAACACACCCAATCTTCAGTGTTTGGCTAAACTGGGCCCTGGTGTGTTTGGCTAATCTGGGCCCTGGTGTGTTTGGCTAATCTGGGCCCTGGTGTGTTTGGCTAATCTGGGCCCTGGTGTGTTTGGCTAATCTGGGCCCTGGTGTGTTTGGCTAATCTGGGCCCTGGTGTGTTTGGCTAATCTGGGCCCTGGTGTGTTTGGCCAAACTGGGCCCTGGTGTGTTTGGCCAAACTGGGCCCTGGTGTGTTTGGTTAAACTGGGCCCTGGTGTGTTTGGTTAATCTGGGCCCTGGTGTGTTTGGTTAATCTGGGCCCTGGTGTGTTTGGCCAAACTGGGCCCTGGTGTGTTTGGTTAATCTGGGCCCTGGTGTGTTTGGCCAAACTGGGCCCTGGTGTGTTTGGCCAAACTGGGCCCTGGTGTGTTTGGCCAAACTGGGCCCTGGTGTGTTTGGTTAAACTGGGCCCTGGTGTGTTTGGTTAATCTGGGCCCTGGTGTGTTTGATAAATCTGGGCCCTGGTGTGTTTGGCCAAACTGGGCTCTGGTGTGTTTGGCCAAACTGGGCCCTGGTGTGTTTGGTTAATCTGGGCCCTGGTGTGTTTGGCCAAACTGGGCCCTGGTGTGTTTGGCCAAACTGGGCCCTGGTGTGTTTGGCCAAACTGGGCCCTGGTGTGTTAGGGTTAGGGTTAGTTTGATGCAGGCCTTACCTTCTCCCTCTCAAACCGTTTCATCTGCCCTGCTTTCAGCAACAGTACCTGGGAACCAAAGAGAACAAACACTCTCAAACGGACAGGTAACACTTCACCTCACAGGTAATACGTTGCACTCTGTGTATGTGCGTGTGTGTGAGAGACTCACCTGCTCCCTCTGTTTTCTGTCTTTCTCCATCTGCTCCATTCGTTTTTTACGTGCACCCTCCTGAAGTAAATAAAACAGTAAATAAAACAACCACCCAACGATCAAAGACACACATTCACGCGCACGCACACACACACACACACACAACACAAAGCAGGGGATTGCAACTCCAGGTTGAGGAAGACCCGAGGCCAAGCCCATGGTGGGCGGGGCTGTGCTCTGATTGGGCAGAGAAAAAAATGGGAGGAGCTCTAAAGGGAGGAGCATTAGTAGAACCAGAATCAGGAGGAAGGAGGAGGAAGAGGGTGGTGTCAGGCGGTTAGGGCATGTGCTGGGGGTTCAGGAGGGGGTGGAGAGAGGAGGGAGGGTGGGGCTGGGGGCGGAGTCTGTACCTCGGACTTCCTCCTCTCTTCCTCCACACGATTCAGAGTCCTCTGGGGGGCTGGCGAGGGGGCCTGGGCGAGACACCAAACTGGGGTTCAGATGCACCAAACCGGGGTTCACACGCAACAAACTGGGGTTCAGACGCACCCTCTCACACACACACTCTCTCTCACACACACACACACACTCTCTCTCTCTCACACACACACACACACACACACACACACACACACACACACACACACACACACACACACACACACACACACACACACACACACACAGTGTGGTTTAGGGTGAAGTGCAGGAGAGTGTGGGGTTTCAGAAGGATTGTATATCCTCCACCTTAACATCCAACCAGCGTGGCTCACCCAAACCTCACTGCACTTGGCAGGTTTCTGAGAGTAACTCAGGCTCGCAGACCACCACATGGGGGCGCTGTAGCAGTATTGTTTTTGAGTTGATATTCTGAGATAACAAAACCTAAGCTGCACTGGTGTGAGAACTGCGACAGGTCAAGGGTAAAGCGTCTGCTTTTTGTGGGTACACCATTAATACTATGATCATTATGATGCTGATCACAATAACATTAGTGTACTACATAATACATTAATATCATACATTACAATCAAGCTGTTTCAGACTTACCTTCTTACCCCCGCAGTGCCAGGTACTACCACATTCATAAGGCAGGATTAAAGCACATTCAAACCAGAATTAAAAACTAAAAACAAAAATGGCTGTGTAACACTGTAACACCATCGGGATCGCGCTAGATTATGTGTGGGCCGGGATAGGCAGCGCCTCACTCACAGTGACAGACACACGGTAGGCGGGGCAAGACACACATAGTCATGAGTGGTGGGTGTGACCAAGAACACTGGGCATGGGCAGATGGATATGGTGGGTGTGACTAGATACACACACTGGGCGTGGCCAGACACAGGAAGTGGGCATGGCTGACGGACTGACCGGCTTGTGTCGGACCTGTGGCTTCCTGTCAGATGGCTTCCTGACGGTTAAAGGCACTCCATATTTGGCGGCTGGTTTGGTGATCTTCTGAGCGGGGGCGACTGAGGTCAGGCCTGAGGCTGGACGCTTCGCTAGAAAGGGAAGAGAGAGAGAGAGAGAGAGAGAGAGAGAGAGAGAGAGAAAGAGGGAGGGAGGGAGGGAGAGAGAGAGAGAGGGGGAGAGGGAGGGGGAGAGCGAGAGAGAGGGACAGAATGTGAAGTGTGTGTGAGTGACTGTGAGCACACGAGAACATATGTAACATATGAGTGTGTGTGTCTATGCATTATATCGGTCTGTCTAGCTGTTGCTAGGTCACGTTGGTTTACCTGGTTTTGCCAGAAGCTGAGAAGCTTGAGGTGGTTTGTACAGGGTGGAGTGGCTGAATTCCTGAGCGATGAGCTGAAAGAGGGAAGACCTCAGAGTTAGCTTGACAGCGCTGGGTTTCTACCTTTGCCATGCCCTGAGTTTTGGCTCATGTGGCTAAGAGCACCTGCGAAAGGCCCTTATGTACACAAACAAACTGCCTAGATTTCAGGAAAACTCACAGCTACTGAGCCCACCCCTGAATCCACCCCTGAATCTGCCCCCTGAATCTGCCCTCTGAATCCGCCCCTGAATCCGCCCCACGAGCCCACCCTTAAATCCACCCCCTGAGCCTGTCCCATCAGCCCACCTGTGGGGTGAGGAACTTGTGAATCCTGCGGGAGAGGAAAGGCTTGTGCAGGACTGCGCAGACGGACGGTCGCTCCTTGGGGCTGCGCTTGAACAGCTGCCCCATCAGGCTGCGCAGCTCTGCGGAGTAATGCGGCGACACCGGCGGGTACGAGCCACGGATGATCTTCAGCACCAGATTCTTCATGTTCCCCGCCTCAAACTGAGAGAGGAAACAGAGTCACACACACACTCACACAAACACAAACACAAACACAAACACACACACACACACACACACACACTCAAACACAAACAATCAAAATCACAAAAACACAAGCAGAGTCACACACACACACACACACACACACACACACACACACACACACACACACACACACTCACACTCACTCACACACACTCACAATCACACACCCGCCTCAAACTGAGAGAGCAAGCAGAGTCACACACACACACACACACACACACACACACACACACACACCTGCCTCGAACTGAGAGAGCAAACAGACACATCATGAGTTATACACACACACAAACACATCGCAAGTACATGCATGCGCACACACACACACACACACACACATTGAGGGAGCAGTGTATGGTTACTTACTGCATGCTTAAGTGTGCACATCTCATACAGGACACAACCCAAGGCCCAGATATCGCTGGAGGGGAGGAGACACACACAGACATGGGGACCAATCAGAACCAGGGGAGTAGTCAAAACTAGCCAATGGGGACCAGTGGGAAGTTTGATATTGGCCTATAAAGACAACTTACAAAGGGAGCTAACAAGAGCCAATGAGGAACAACTCAGTGCATGGAGTCAAGGCTGGCAAATGACAAAAGGGGGAGGAGTCAGCACAGACCAATGAGAAACAAAGAAACAGGGAGGACCCAACAAGGACAACCGCAAGTTTGATACTTCACTCTCCTGCTTGTTTCCTCCACTCATACCATGGAGTCAACCAAAAAACACCAAAAATGTTTTCTTTTGCCAAATCCTATTCACGCAAATGGACCACATATTCGCCAAACAGTGGGAGCCCTCAGACCAGTGGACAGACTCGCTGACTTCCGATCAGCAAACAGGTAAAACAGAGCAGACAGAAGCACAGGAGACTGCTCAGGGCGGATACCAGCCAGACTTGCTGAGATGCGCTAATTACGGCCTAACTGAGAGCGGCTGGCAGAACACATCCTTTCGCCATGGAGACGGAGCACGACCGAAGCATGAGCAGAGGGGCGGGGTTTATGGGATGCCATCCACAAAGAGACACAAATTAATTTAGAAGAGAATTACAATGGCAAGATCAATACAGACTTCCTGCTTGGGTGCAGTGGTGCACCGGCAACCGCTGTCCTCACTACATTACCCAATTACCCACAATTCACCAGTGCTCAGTCAGCAGGGCAGGAAGCAAGAGAAAGAGAGAAATCGGGACTGTGAGAGACAGACCCTCTATGCAGCTTAACCGCAATGCTAAGAGGCCTACGGTTACACACTCAAGGATCAATACAAAAAACGTAGAAAATATACACAGCAGGAAATACAAACAAACTGAAATATTTGGCTTTTCCCAGCCATCCTTATTCTGTGAGGAAAAGGTCGTGTTCCTGTCTCTGATCTGGTCACGTTACAGTCCCACAGCTCAGCTCATCATCCAAGCATTACAATGAATGGCTCTGCTCAACATGAAAACCCAAAATTTAAGAAGAAAAGGTCCGTTTGTTTATAGCTGCTTTGACTTTATTTGACCCCACTGTTATAGCTCCAGACTACTACAGCTAAAATTCTCATTAAAGTTTTATGAATTAACATTTATTATTCAGAGCAGGGCTCCAGTTTATCCACCTCAGAATACCTGGCGAAAGCTTAAGGCTCCCAACTTCCTTTGCTTTCAAACTGAGGAATTCTGGCTAAGGACTGGCTCAACATTCAGTGGAATTCTGGGTAAAGACTAGCTCATCCTTTACCTTTTGTTGTTGTAGGGTTTGTTTTCACAGATCTCGGGGGACAGGTAGTAAGGTGTGCCGATGCAGGTCCTGGCCAGCTCCACAGTGCTGCAGGCAGAGAGAGGGAATTGACTAACCAACAGCTTCTGCACAGACACACACAGCCAATAAAATCAGAGATATAACCAACAGCTTAACACTAAAATCAGCTTTCAGCACAGACACACACAGCCAATAAAATCAGAGTTATATTAACCTACAGCTTCAGCACAGACACACACACAGCCAATAAAGCCTACAGACACACACACAGCCAATAAAATCAGAGTTATATTAACCTACAGCTTCAGCACAGACACACACAGCCAATAAAATCAGAGTTATATTAACCTACAGCTTCAGCACAGACACACACACAGCCAATAAAATCAGAGATATATTAACCTACAGCTTCAGCACAGACACACACCACAGCCTACAGCTTCAACACAAAATCAGAGTTATATTAACCTACAGCTTCAGCACAGACACACACAGCCAATAAAATCAGAGATATATTAACCTACAGCTTCAGCACAGACACACACAGCCAATAAAATCAATAAAATCAGCTTCAGTAAAATCAGAGTATTTAACCTTCACAGCTAAAATCAGCACAGCTTCACACAGACACACACAGCCAATAAAATCAGAGATATATTAACCTACAGCTTCAGCACAGACACACACACAGCCAATAAAGTCAGAGATATATTAACCTACAGCTTCAGCACAGACACACACAGCCAATAAAATCAGAGATATATTAACCTACAGCTTCAGCACAGACACACACAGCCAATAAAATCAGAGATATATTAACCTACAGCTTCAGCACAGACACACACAGCCAATAAAATCAGAGATATATTAACCTACAGCTTCAGCACAGACACACACAGCCAATAAAATCAGAGTTATATTAACCTACAGCTTCAGCACAGACACACACAGCCAATAAAATCAGAGTTATAACCTAACCTCAGCACAGCTTCAGCACAGACACACACACAGCCAATAAAATCAGAGTTATATTAACCTACAGCTTCAGCACAGACACACACACACAGCCAATAAAATCAGAGTTATATTAACCTACAGCTTCAGCACAGACACACACAGCCAATAAAATCAGAGTTATATTAACCTACAGCTTCAGCACAGACACACACACCAATAAAATCAGAGTTATATTAACCTACAGCTTCAGCACAGACACACACAGCCAATAAAATCAGAGTTATATTAACCAACAGCTTCAGCACAGACACACCACACAGCCAATAAAATCAGAGATATATTAACCTACAGCTTCATAAAATCAGAGATATATTAACCTACAGCTTCCAGCACAGACACACAGAGCCAATAAAATCAGAGTTATATTAACCTACAGCTTCAGCACAGACACACACACACACACACACAGCCAATAAAATCAGAGATATATTAACCTACAGCTTCAGCACAGACACACACAGCCAATAAAATCAGAGATATATTAACCTACAGCTTCAGCACAGACACACACAGCCAATAAAATCAGAGTTATATTAACCTACAGCTTCAGCACAGACACACACAGCCAATAAAGTCAGAGTTATATTAACCTACAGCTTCAGCACAGACACACACAGCCAATAAAATCAGAGTTATATTAACCTACAGCTTCAGCACAGACACACACAGCCAATAAAATCAGAGATATATTAACCTACAGCTTCAGCACAGACACACACAGCCAATAAAATCAGAGATATATTAACCTACAGCTTCAGCACAGACACACACACAGCCAATAAAATCAGAGTTATATTAACCTACAGCTTCAGCACAGACACACACAGCCAATAAAATCAGAGATATATTAACCTACAGCTTCCAGCACAGACACACACAGCCAATAAAATCAGAGTTATATTAACCTACAGCTTCAGCACAGACACACACACAGCCAATAAAATCAGAGTTATATTAACCTTCACAGCTTCCTACAGCTTCAGCACACAGACACACACAGCCAATAAAATCAGAGTTATATTAACCTACAGCTTCAGCACAGACACACACAGCCAATAAAATCAGAGATATATTAACCTACAGCTTCAGCACAGACACACACACAGCCAATAAAATCAGAGTTATATTAACCTACAGCTTCCAACAGCAGACACACACACAGCCAATAAAATCAGAGATATATTAACCTACAGCTTCAGCACAGACACACACACAGCCAATAAAATCAGAGTTATATTAACCTACAGCTTCAGCACAGACACACACAGCCAATAAAATCAGAGTTATATTAACCTACAGCTTCAGACACACACACACACAGCCAATAAAATCAGAGATATATTAACCTACAGCTTCAGCAGCCAATAAAATCAGAGTTATATTAACCTACAGACACACACAGCCAATAAAATCAGAGTTATATTAACCTACAGCTTCAGCACAGACACACACACAGCCAATAAAATCAGAGATATATTAACCTACAGCTTCAGCACAGACACACACAGCCAATAAAATCAGAGTTATATTAACCTACAGCTTCAGCACAGACACACACACAGCTTCAGCACAGACACACACAGCCAATAAAATCAGAGTTATATTAACCTACAGCTTCAGCACAGACACACACAGCCAATAAAATCAGAGTTATATTAACCTACAGCTTCAGCACAGACACACACACAGCCAATAAAATCAGAGTTATATTAACCAACAGCTTCAACACACAGCCAATAAAATCAGAGTTATATTAACCTACAGCTTCAGCACAGACACACACACAGCCAATAAAATCAGAGTTATATTAACCTACAGCTTCAGCACAGACACACACACAGCCAATAAAATCAGAGTTATATTAACCTACAGCTTCAGCACAGACACACACACAGCCAGAAAATCAAATCAGAGATAAAGTATTAACCTACAGCTTCAGCACAGACACACACAGCCAATAAAGTCAGAGATATATTAACCTACAGCTTCAGCAGCACAGACACACACAGCCAATAAAATCAGAGATATATTAACCTACAGCTTCAGCACAGACACACACAGCCAATAAAATCAGAGTTATATTAACCAACAGCTTCAGCACAGACACACACACAGCCAATAAAATCAGAGATATATTAACCTACAGCTTCAGCACAGACACACACACAATAAAATCAGAGTTATATTAACCTACAGCCAATAAAATCAGAGTTATATTAACCTACAGCTTCAGCACAGACACACACACAGCCAATAAAATCAGAGTTATATTAACCTACAGCTTCAGCACAGACACACACACAGCCAATAAAATCAGAGTTATATTAACCTACAGCTTCAGCACAGACACACACAGCAATAAAATCAGACCTACAGCTTTACACAGCCAATAAAATCAGAGTTATATTAACCTACAGCTTCCGCACAGCCATCAGCCTGTAGCAGTAATTTGAAAATAGACGAGGGCGAACCCAAAGGGATTATTACATTAAATCTCATCTTTCTCTCATTTAATAAAACCCAACAGACATTTTCATCTCGTTTTTCCTCCTCTGGAACATCAGAATCAATAAAACATTGATTATTCACCAGCTGATTTTAGCACAAACCACCCTATTCCTTCTGAGCCTTTAGGTCTGAAGGTGAGCGCAGCCTTACTGGGTTAAAGTGCAGAATGCTTACCTATTGAGCACCCTGGCTATCCCAAAGTCTCCCAGCTGCACAGTCCCGTCTTTGGTCAGAAATATGTTCTGAAAGACACAAAATCATCGCCGCTGACAGGTTAATCACGTCCCAACAGTCTGCCTGCACCTGCTGCACAGCTATTTTAACCTTCCGGTCCGGTGACTGTGCAGCTCTGCGCAGCCAGAATGAGCCTTCATTGCAGTGACTGCGCAGCTCAGCTAAAGAACTGCAGACTGATGAGAAGCTGTGCAGTTTAGGGATCAGACCTGCCGGCACCAGAGCTAATAAAGCAGGGGGTGGTGAGGAGATGGGTCAACAGCTGTCACTGAACATTCAAAAACTGACAGTAATGCAGTAATTTGATTATTATTAAAAAAAACTTTTAATGAGCACTTTTTGGGTTGAGCAGCTATCAATCACCCACTCATAAACCAATCAGGAATGGTTTATATGGCAAAACCATGGCAACTGGGTCAGAGGGTCACTCATGACACACAAAGTGGTCTCCCCCTCGCTGGCCGCTTTACGCACGGTTGTGGTGTGGTTACGCTGTGGTTGCAGTGTGGTTGCGGTGTGGTTGTAGTGTGGTTGTGGTGTGGTTGTGGTGTGGTTGCCATGTGGTTGTAGTGTGGTTGTAGTGTGGTTGCCGTGTGGTTGCGGGGTGGTTGCGGTGTCTGCAAGCCGTACCTGGGATTTGATGTCTCTGTGTAGGATCTTGCGGTCGTGCACGTGCTTCAGCGCCAGGCAGATCTGCACAAACCAGTCCAGGATCTGGAGGAGAAACACAGACAAAGCGCTGTGAGCCGCCATCGCTCCTACGGCTACAAGAACTGCTACAATACAGTAACAATAAGGAGTTACAATAACACAGCCAACGGCGAACACATCAAATCACACACGGCCGTGCCTGTCAGAAAGAAGAGCGGTACTACCACAATCATAAATGGGGGTAATTCAGGAAAAATGAATCAGTAAAAATCAAAAATCACTTTCATACATACTGTACATCCAATAAAGAAAGACTGTACATCTGTTCATGTACAGTTATTTATCGTTTGGTCCAGTACTACAGGAAGTGGACTTCCTCTGTATGAGTGAGAAACACCACAGGGGTGCACCCTTATTCAGGAGCTGGTGGGGGAGACATTTTAGGGAGGGGGCAGGGAGGGGTCGCGTTTGGGACGGCAGCAGAGAGGGTTGGATCATGGTTTTACCTGTTCTTCAGGAAACAGCTCTCCTTTCTGAGCATTGATGCGGCGAAAGAGATCTCCACCTTCACAGTAATCCATCACAATGTAGAGACACCCGCTCTCTGTGCAAGAGACACTGTGCTTTATTACAGTATTATAACACCGTTATTACAGGCTTACAACACTTATTACTCCACAATTACATTACCTGTCACACAGACAGACAGACAGACAAACAGACACACACACAAACACACACAGACAGACAGACACACACACACTCACACACAGACATGCACATACACACACAAACACAAAGACAGACAGACACAGACACACACACACACACACACACACACACTCACCTTCAAAGGACTCTCTGTACTGGACGATGTTGGGGTGACTCATATTGGCCAGCACTGCTACCTCCTTGCGAGACTCTTCCCGCTCCTTATTGGACATCTGGGCACACACAGAGTGGGTCCAGTGACATGCTAACGCTAGCAGCTTAGTCTACTTGTATTAGCAGCAGGCGCTAATGTTAACAGGTCTTTAAATGAACTAATTCCAGCAGTTTAGTGGAAGTGCGAGTAAATATGCAAATGCTAACAGGTCTGTTAACAAGCTCCTTTAAAAAGCTAATGCTTTAACTCCCACAGGCCTGACAATTCATGCCCATAGAACCGCTGTGTGTGCAGTGAGGACAGAAACCTCTAATTTGCTAAAAACTAAAAAGCAAGGCTGTGATTGGCTCACCCTTGAGATGCCGATTTCCTTAATGACGTACTGCTTCCCATCTTCCTTGGACTTGACGAGAATGGCCTTCCCGAAGGAGCCCTCTCCGATCTTGTTGACCCTTTCGTATTTATCCATGTCTCCACATGCTGGGCTGTAACACGCAGGCATAATTAACACCACAATCACCCTCAACACTGTCATTAACACTCACTCTCAGCACTGTCTTTAACAATCACCCTCAACACTGTCATTAACTCTCACTCTCAGCACTGTCTTTAACACTCACCCTCAACACTGTCATTAACACTCTGCCTCAACACTGTCATTAACACTCACCCTCAACACTGTCATTAACACTCACCCTCAACACTGTCTTTAACACTCACCCTCAACACTGTCTTTAACACTCACTCTCAGCACTGTCATTAACTCTCACTCTCAGCACTGTCTTTAACACTCACCCTCAACACTGTCATTAACACTCTGCCTCAACACTGTCATTAACACTCACCCTCAACACTGTCTTTAACACTCACCCTCAACACTGTCTTTAACACTCTGCCTCAAGACTGCCATTAACACTTCTGCCTCAACTCAGCAGTTTACAGCACCAGTAACACTGTCATTAACACTCTGCCTCAACAACGCTTCACAGCAAACAGAGACATGCTCTGATATAACATTCAAGAGGAGGTGACTTTCTCCTGTGAGAGCATGATTTTTATCTCCTCGTTCTTAAAGAGAACTTTCCTCCAGCTCAGTGCAGAGCGGGGCAGGCAGCTTCAGAGAGCTGTGGATGAATTAAAGATGAAGCGTCAGGCTGAATTACGGCGCACCGCTGCAACAGTCCACTGCTCCCCTCCTCCTACCGAGCGCAGACTTCTCAGAGCGCCAGGAACAGGAGCAAACGCTTTTACAGTGCAGAGGAAGAGATTAATACGCCAACATCAGGCGCTCCGACATGAAAACACACAATCTGGGGTGATCCGGCGTGACGGTGCAGTATAGCGGTTAGGAGGCACAGCCCGTTACCCCAGGGTTGCAGGTTCAATGCCCAGGCGCTGCCATTGTGCTCTTGACCAAGGTACTTCACCTGAACTACCTAAATTCAAGCTTAAACCGGCATGAACTACTTACATACTATGCCCAGCTGTGTAAACTGTGTGTGTGTGTGTACAAATGGAACCTGTGTAAAACTAAAATGTATCAGGGCTGCATAATTCTTACTTCTGCAACTTAAACAGGAGATACTGGACATGTCTGAAAGCAACAATGATTTAAATTAGTATCTCCAGGTGAAGAGCAAAGTTGGAGCTCTGTTAGGTTGAATGTATTCAAATGTTGCCCGATCGCTAAGCTGGACTCAACCGACTCTCTAACCACCCAAACCAGATATTTGCTTAGATGGCAGCCACCTTATCTGAAGTGAAATACAGAAATTGAGGCCACATTTTTGTCATGTAACACAGCCGTGAATGTCACCCAGCAGGACAGAAAGAGTGAGAGATTCAAACCAGAGCACAACTGGGTGCCAGTCTGGTGTCCTAGCAACGCTACGCCCTGCAGCCATGGGGCATGATGTCTCTGTCAGGCGTGTCTCGGTGAAGCTGCTCTCAGTCAGGAGCGGTCTGGTGCCCCGCCCTCACCGCTAAACACCGAGATAAACACCCTCCAAACCCGTGCATCGACCTGGAAAGGTGAAGCTGAACACATCAGCCTCCCCTCCCTGTGCTACAGATGGACCCTCAGGTCCCATTCAGGCTGCGCTCACACACACCCGCCCGCAGGCTGCGCTCACACACACCCGCCCGCAGGCTGCGCTCACACACACCCGCCCGCAGGCTGAGCTCACACACACCCGCCTGCAGACTGCGCGCACACACACCCGCCCGCAGACTGAGCTCACACAACCCTATTAAATGACAGGGCTGTCATCTTCAAAGAGTAGCACAGTATATTACAAATCACAATAGATATCAATATTTATTAATATTTTTCAAACAATACTTGAATTTGATCCAACTGATACGACTTTTGAAAAGTTTGAACTCAGGTTTGAGCCACTGCTGACAGCCCTTTCAGCTGAGGGGGAAAGTTAGCTGTGTCCCCACTGTAAGCACAAGGCTGTCTTTGTGCTGAGAGAAGGGCGTTTGAGCTCAGTATCTGTGCAGTACTGGACTTCCCGAAAAGCAGTAACTTAAGCTCGAAGTTCAGAAAATTCCTGCCAACAAACAGCAACAACTGGGTAACTTTAGAATGCATACAGACATACTCATTTTGCAAATGGAAGAAATTACAGCACATAGTAAATACTGCAATGTCAGGAAAAGAGAGTATAAATGTCCAAGAGAATAAGTGATAAGAGCCTCGTCAAACGGAATACTAAATTATCAAAAATAACTATGTTACAACATCAGATATGAGGAGTAAATGACACATGCCACGTTCTTTAAACAGCCCTGCATTCTGTCACCAATGTTTTCCAAACACATCAATCCCGTCAATGAGCTGGAGAAAAGCAACTCAACCCAGGGTGACAGGTACTCAGCTGGACTAAATATGTGGCTTTATGTCGCACAGCTTGGTGACACAGCCTCTGGGACCTGTTTCAGAGAGCAGGGCCTGTGTCGGTGTGATACCAAACATGGCCATTACCGTTAAATACCTCATAAACTTCTGCTCCATCAAACCACCGTTCACTTCCATAACTGACCACCCTGAGCGCAATGAACAGCTTCATAACATTAGCAACGGCGAGAACGTTACCAAGAGTAAGTAAAAGAGAATAAAAACCAAATGTAATTACCCGTAATTACAAATACTATTTGCTAAACATGGGCACAAGTAGGCTGAACGAGATGTTCGAGTTAGTTGGTTAGAAAGTTGCACTCAGTGTAGGAGGCGCTTTGTGCTTTTTTGTTTGGGAGAACTTCCCGATGCATGTGCAGACATGGCGCTTTGGACACCCCGTTCAGTAATACCAGCTCACCCGGCAGCACAGCTATACGGCTATATTATTTGCTGACAGTCAGGATCGCCTCTCCTCTTCGTCCGGGACTCCAGACTCTTAATGCGGTGAAATATTACTTAATCCGTTCAGCGACCCCAGATGAATAACAGATAGGAGGGGTCCGGTGCATTAGCCTGCTTCATTTCCAACAAGATATAGCGGCTGTCATCATCATTACATTATAGAGAACGGCCAGTCTGCCCCTGAGAGCCAAAAGCAATTTTCTGTCAAATGTAGTTAGCCGGCTAGCCATAGCTACCCTGCCAACAGAATGACAGGAGATTCATTTTATGTTGAACTAACAATCTAGCGTTAGCAAGTGAATATCAGTAAACATACTTACAATCATACATCATGTTGGTTTTCCTCGTAACCAACAAAAACACTGTCACTAAGTTAGACAGCTAGCCTGCTCGTTCCTCAAACTAAAGTGTACTAAGTGGAAACAATTGTTCGGTAACCAATTTACCAATGCTACAAGTAAAACGTTACAATGGCCGTAATGTCATAGCAGGTTAAGTGTCTGATTTAGGAATATCTCCTTAAAAGTATGGGCAGCTAGTGCAGGGTTTCAGGTGGTCAGTTAGCATGCGGTCTCTCGTACTAATGAACTTTCAATAGCTACCTAACGTTAGCAATGTGGCTATACAGGGCTGGCTGCATTTGGGCTACTGCTAGGATTGTATTATTTCTGGGCGCGTTAAGGTTCATTCTCTGTTAGCTAAGAGCCATCATCTTAGAATCAAACATGTTTCGGTAATCAGGAGCCCATCTATCCCGTTTGGTTCTCAAAGCTGCAATGTGGAGCGCCAGGAGCCGGGGAGATGCTCCGAGAGGCACGGCCTGCGACGTGAAGTCACCGGGTGCCAAGCGGGTTACTCAAAAAACGTTAAAGCGAATTTAAGCTTTTAATCATATGCAAACGGAACTGACAACAGCCGAGCAAGGGCTGTTATATTTTCCTGCTTGTTGCACCAGGGTATCCATATGTGTCTTTTTCGCGAAAAATGAAATTAGTGACAGATAGCTTTGACTTACCGCCGGACTGGTTGCACTCTGCTGCAGCAGCAAGCCGCTTGGAGTCCTCCCCGCGCTCTCAAGCAATCGCAGTGGAAGTCCCGCCCGCCCTCTCACATTTCATTGGTCAAAAGGGAGTGATTGCAAGCTGAATCACACCAGGAGAGGCTTAAAGTGCTGTCAATGCTAACAAGGTAGGTTGTGAGGTGTACACATTTGATGCAGTGATCGTTCTCCCTAGCAACCGTTCTCGCAGTGTACACAAAAGAGTCCTTGGAAATTAGATAAGGCGGTAGGCCTGTTTTTAAACTGAAGTTTAAAACTGAGGGAAAAGTAAAGGAACAGATAATGTCTCAATCAGCTTTTATTTGTAAAAGAGATTTTAATCTTAAAGGACAACCTAGTAAAAGGAAGCATAAATATAAAGTTAACATGTTTGCTACGATTCCTTTAACATTTGTGGCTTTATAAAGAGTTTGTATTTCCACATGGTAACCAAGGAGTATGTCAGCTAACTGTATCTATATTTTGTAGATAAAAGAAAGATAAAATAAAAATCTGAACACTAAGCAGAGAAGGGAAAACCTTAGTGTGGAGATTTGGAACACTTTTTCACTATAGTGAACTGGAAAGAGATGAACAGATTGTTTACTGGCAGTTTTTAGACTGAACTGAAAAAAAATGACCTAATAGGCCGCAAAAACTCCTCACAATAATGTTCTGTATCAGTGAGTGCTTCATCAGCAGGGTATATTTCATCAACTTTTTTTTTTTTTGCCAACATTTAGAACATGTCTTGGTCAACTGCTACCCAACTTTAAAGAAAAGGAATACTCAGATAATACTTTTTAACTTCTAAAAACCTGGACCCATGCTTTAAGTCAGTTTGATAATGTTCTACAATGTAAACTATGTCGGTTCCATCCTGACAAGGCAAGGCGGAGGAAGCTACGACCTAAAATGTGGTTAGAGGAAAGTGAGTTACAGTACAGAGGCAATAGGGTATGCACCAGGCTGCCATTGGGTCGAGAACGATTGGAACGATATCAGAGATTATTTGGCTCAAATATTTCATGTAGACATCAGTGTGCTTAACATTGGGAAGGAACGGAAAAACAGTACTGAATGCTTAAATACTGCCAACGTGGTTTCTATGATAAAATCATTGTGAAGGTATATATATATAATGAGATTGATCTTCAGTTTGTGTGGTGAGAATTCTCATGAATCAGACCTGTGGCCCCAGGGCATGGCAGCTCAGAAGCCTTCAATTTGAGGGGATCACAGAACCGGGAAATAGCTAATGTGTATCCTCGCTCTAAAAACACAATTTTGACTTCACAGAAAATCTCAGCGAATACCAAAACTTGCACTTGCTCGATAAATATGTTTTTCTGTTTTTGGACATCTTTTTTCTTTAATTCTTCCTGTAATTGTTGTTCATTGTTTGGAAAAATGAACATTACTGTGACTGACAGGAAAGAAAATTCTGTATAGTCAGTCTATGGACTTTCCACCAGAGGACGCCAGTTGCTTTACTCTTCGTGTCTTTCTGAAATATAATGTGAGGCAGACGTATGTGTACTTTTCACCTGTTTGTCTGTTACTCCAATTATGTTGAAAATATTTCAGATTATATTTTATAAATGAATGTAGATATTTAATTGTTGACCATCATATTAGTAAATTCAATTTCTCGCTGGAAGGCAACATCCATCCCCAACAAGATATCTGTAGGACCCTGCACATCTTTTTCTGACCACATGGAGGCACTGTTTCTCATTTTATACTGAGTAGTTAGGCTGTGTTTCCAGTGGTTTGGAAATGACTGAAACACATTTAAACTGAGTTAATTTCCTGTATAATACCTTTGTCTTATATATTCATAGGGTTTATTTGTGTTTTTCAGGGACCCTAAACGCATCAATAATCAAAACACACATTGACTGATTGAAAGTATTACTGTTTGCAAGTCAAAGAATGTTTTCAGTTTGATAAAAAAAAAAAAAAACTGGTGAATGGAAAATCCAAATAGATTTTAAACCTTAATTTTACCAATTAATTAAATAGAGCCTATTGGTGATTAAAAAAAAGTCTCGGTAAACCGGTAGAAACACACAACAAAAAAAAAATGGCTCAACAATGGCTCCGACATTCTTCATGGTTTCAGAGACGGCTGATAAGTCATCGGGATTGAAGAGGTTTGGGGATGTTTAGGCCTGTGATTTCACACTGTGTAAATCAACCCATTGCCTCTAATGCTGTCTTGCACAAACACATTTTATTTTCACCAAAGCAAGGTTCAGCCTGTATTATCATATCTTTGCCTCTAACTCGTCTTTTCAGTGTCATTCTAGGATACCTGATTGATGTTACCTGGATGAGCAGAAACACTGTGGTACTTGAAAAAACACATATTTAAAATATTCACGTTAAACTGGAGAGTTATATCAGGGTGCTAACATGCACTCAAAGGAATAGTGTGAGATTAAACTGCCTTGTTTACTTTATACACAATACATATTGTACAGTTTGAATTCATAATCAAAACAGTAATATATATTGAAATATATATTGAAATGACTGAAATTACGTTTGTATCTTTAACTTTAGTCCATACATAATCCAGTAAATGCTTTAACTGGTACACACATTCAGAATAAAGTCTCACACCCGATTGTTTAATCACTCTTTCGGGTAACAAATCTGTTATGGAACAAAATTACGATTTTCCAGTCCTAGTTCCACAGACAGGAAGATCCATGTTTCTGCCTCTAAAAATGTGACCAATCAGTATATTTGCAGGGAGGGGATGTGCTTCAGAAGGAGATTCAAATGAGCTCAGATGTCTTCTGATTGGCCTCCCATGGATCTTTGTTCTGCTTCTTCTTCCTGTATCTCCACATGGGCAACTCTGTTCCGATAAGTGGAGCAGGTTGTGGGCATGTTTCTGTCTGTGTGTTTAGCTCTATGCTAGTCCCTAGGGGAAGGCAGGAAGGTTCCACACATGGCGATGCATTATGATATCACAAATGAACTGCACAGAGATATCTCAGCGTGAAACTGAACCCAGTTCTATTCTGCCCCAGGGCATGTACTAAGGAAGGTGTGCAGATGAATGAAAGTTTTTGATTCCCCAGGTTGAATGATCAAACCCTACAGAATACTGGAACACGCACGTTATGAGTCAGTGTTCCACATTTTAACACTGTGACCAAAAGTACACTGATATGTCTTTAAATGTGTTTTACTAAATTTATTTTATTTCTGTCATTTCATCTTATGTCCCTTTGGGACGTTTTTCTTGCTCTGACCTGCTCTAACTTGTCCTCTTCATTCTCCTTGAAGATTATTCACTTTTAACGATGAAGCATTAAAAACCCCAAACCCAGCATAGAGGGGCTGAGTGAATGTGGTCTGGACTCTGTGCAGGAGGGTCATTGTGTCAGAGACGCTGTAGAAGGACAGAGTTCCTGCCCTGTGATCCAGGTACACTCCTATTCTGGAGGACAAGGGGGTTACAGGGATTTCGGTGCGACGCGTATCATGCCAGAAATAGTAATGGGAAGGAGAGCAGCGCAAACTCCAGGACTTGGCATTACGTCCCAGAGCACGGTCATTAAACTGTCCTTTCCTGCTGATCTCTTTATATGACACTGCTACATAAAATAAATCCCCATTCAACTCAGCCTCCCAGTAACAGCATCCAGACAGACCCTCTCTGCACAGCACTTGCTCCCAGCCATCAAATCTCTCTGGGTGATCAGGGTATGGCTGGGTCTTTCTCACACGTGTCGCCTCTCTGTTCCCCTCAGACAGACGGAGGTTTCTATGCGCTGTATTGGGGTCCAGAGTGAGCTGACAGGAATCTGAAACAGACAAAATTAGCAGGATTATTTATGAGTTTGATGACCACCAAGGCTTTGACAAAATGGAGGGACAAAATGGTGGATTTCACAATTACAGAAACGTCAGAGTAAAACGGTGACATCAAAAGTAGTATGGGCCAGGATAATTACTTCAAACAACAGTCTTCAGTCTCAATAAAGTGCTGAAAGATGAAGAGGTAAGACCTCTACCCATCCTTACAGGAGCAACAACTACATAAGCAAACATGAAAGTGCTATTCTGGAATCTGAGCTGAATTCAATGGGCTAATGACATGGCATATTAGCCATTGATCTAATGCTAAAGCATTCAGCCTATGGTTACGGTTAGCCTGCTGTCTGCCTGCTTTTGGTCACATACTTGTCAGAAATATTTGTCAAGATCCTTGATTAGATTTGATTTTGTATTCAACTTTAATCCAGTTTGTACACGAGTTTAATCACTGGTAAGAGTCTCCATTGTAGAAACTCACAACAATCATGTGCTAGCTTGTTATTAGCCTTTACCGATAGCGGGTCTGTGAGAGAGTTCAGCACAGAGACTTATATCTGCATAACCATTTAATTTAGGGGCCTCTGGGTGTCTCTCAGGATAAAATGTTGCCTGGGAGCCCTGAGGTCACCATTGCCAGCCATGGCCAGAGGCCCAGCCCAGCAAGGCAACAAGTGGCCAGCCTCGCCTGGGAATCAACACAGAGTAAGCCAGCTAATCGCCATAGCAACACCCCCCACCCGGGCGCCTGTGGCAGCATGAACCGACAGCATGCTGACTGCACCCTCCTCTAACATCATAGGAAGTGTGCAATTAGCGGTGCAGCTGCTGTGTGAAAAGAATCACATGCTCAACCGCCCCTCCCAGAGCCGTCAGAGGAGTCACATGATCAACTTCTCCTCCCAGAGCCGTCAGAGGAGTCACATGATCAACCTCCCCTCCCAGAGCCGTCAGGGCAGGTGCCGCAATGAGGTCAACCAGTTCAGTTGAACAAGCTCAGGTTGGGAAAAATTTTATTTACACTTCTACCCCAATTGTATTCTCAATAGTGTTAAAAATACAAACCTACAGCAATTTCCAAGTGCTTAATGTCTTATCAAACTTATTTTTGCTTTTGTTTTATGTAAGGGGTCTTCTGTCTGGCCAATCAGTTGTAAGTGACTTTGGATAAAAGCATCAGCTAAATAACTGATGTAATATGAGAATCAATGCAGAATAAACAGGGATATGGTGGAGAAGGTGAGATTTAATGTTGATCAGTCATGGATATAGAATATGTACAAAATACTGTTCTTCTTTAAACTTTAGTTGTAATTTCAGACTCACATTGTAGGAAGTCCTCTCTGGTCTGGGGCTCCAGGATATGGACTTCCTTCACTGTAAAGAGAATCACATTTCATAGTCATATGGATACGTTAGAAAAAGGGAAATATTGTCTCCAAGAGAAATAGCAAAAGCCAGAGTCAGATATGATTTATGCAGTTATTGCAAACATTCTCTGTATGCAATAGTTTGACCTGAATTTGACATTTTGGGTGACACCCCACAGAAAACTGTTTCTCCTGTAATCACCTGTTTGAGAGATCGTGTCCAATTCCCCCTTGCAGACGTCCTCCAGTCGCTCTTTCAGCTGAGAGACAGATTTCCTCACAGCCTCAAAGGAGAGGTGTGGATTGACAGTGATGCTGGGTAAGTCTCCAGGTCCAGGAGGGGCACAGACAGACTGACAACTCTACAGACAGACAGACAGACAGAGAGCCAAACAGTCTCAGTACACATTCCTGTGGAGATGCCAGGAGCAGATCTTAGTTAATGAGGAACACGCCTCACCATGTATGTTCAATGTACACAGTGCAGATTGTCAGAGAGCCAGTGATGTTACCTGGAGGAAATGGATGTGATCCTCTGTGTGTGACAGCTGCTCCAGCTCAGCGTCTCTCCTCCTCAGCTCAGCAATCTCCTGCTCCAGTCGCTCCAGGAGTCTTTCAGCCCGACTCACTGCAGCCTTCTCCTGATCTCTGATCAGCTCTTTCACCTCAGAGCGCCTTCTCTCAAAGGAGTGGATCAGCTCAGTAAAGATCCTCTCACTGTCCTCCACTGCTGCCTGTGCAGAGCGCTGTTAGGAGACACAGAGAGAGGAGGGCTGTACATTTGAACTAGGCCTTTCACTCAGCTCTTACTGGGACCCCAGACAGCCTGTTCCCCACAGTGTGGCTCAGTGGGATTGAGCCCCACAGGGCTGGAAAGTGGCCCAACACTGGGCTTCTCACTGGCTGACTGGAGGAGAGCCCTGACTGAGCCCTGAAATGGCTCTTCCAGTAGCCAGCTGTTGTCTTCTCCTCTGGTCAGTACCCACCGTGAGTGACTGCACAGCCTGTCTCAGATCCTGCAGCTCCTTCTCTCTCTCCTGGATTCTCTGCTGGAATTTCCTCTGTGTCTCCCCCAGCTGCTTCTGTGGACAGATTGTTTTTCTCTGTTATATTATAATACAGTATGTTCATTCTGGGTTACATTAATTACGATGAAATAACTAATCACTAAACTGTCTGACATTCTGCAGGTCAGTGTGTAGGAGTGCACTGGCCTTATGGGTAAAGCTTGTTAAACTGTGTGAGTGAACTAGCTGCTCCAGCCATGTTGATTCCCATTCAGGGAGTGAATAGGGGGTTGAGGGGTGTGAACAGAGCTGTCACAGAGAGCTGGCTTGTGTTCATTTCCGGCTTACACTACTTAAAATGTGAAACTTCCCATTTCTTTGTTTCTAAAACCAAGCAATATAAGTGAATGATCAAGAATAAAAGAAAGCTGTATTTTTCCACTGTTTTAATACACCAGTATTAGTAGAAATATTGATGAAGTAAATTTCACACTGATACATTCTTTTGAAAATGTGAAAATTCTTGCACATTTTCTGTCAGTAAAGAGTTCAGATCCATACCTGTTTTTCAGTGCTTTCTGCTGCAGCTGAGACTGTATCATGGCCTTTGTGTTCATCCATCGTACACAGATAACAGATACACTGCTGATCAGTACGACAGTAAACCTCCAGTGGTTTGTCATGATGAGAGCAGATCTTCTCCTGCAGGTTTCCAGTGGCTTGGACCAGTTTGTGCTTCTTAAAGGCAGGAGATTCATAGTGAGGCTGGAGGTGAGTTTCACAGAAAGAGACCTGACACATCAGACAGGACTTGACAGCTTTGAGCTTTCTCCCAGTGCAGAAATCACACGCCACGTCTCCAGGTCCAGCATAACAGTGAGCAGGAGGAGCAGCTTGGAGTCCTGTCTTCTTCAGTTTCTCTACCACTTCAGTAAACATGATGTTTTTGTACAGAACAGGCCTTGGAGTGAAGGTCTGTCTGCACTGGGGACAGCTGTAGACACCAGTATGATCATTCTGATCCCAGCAGTCCTTAATACAGCCCATACAGTAACTGTGTCCACAGGGAATAGTCACCGGATCCTTCAGCAGATCCAGACAGATCGCACAGCTAAGCTGGTCCTGATCCAGGAGACCTGCAGCTTCAGCCATCTCACTGCACAGACTGAAAGAGACGGAGTTCAGTTTCGTTTCTCTGAAACTGCGTCAAAGGGAGAGAGTGGGAGTGACTTCCTGGTTCTGCCCTCAGATGCAGGAGGGGTGGAGCTGGACTCAGGCCAGGCAGAGAAGAGCAGGCTGAGCAGCAAGCTGTGTGTTTGTGTGATAAACACAACACCAATAACAAACACACACACACACTCTCTCACACACACTCACCAATAACAAACACACACACTCTCACACTAATAACAAACACACACACTCACACCAATAACAAACACACACGCACTCTCACACCAATAACAACACACACACACTCTCTCACACCAATAACAAACACACACACACACCAATAACAAACACACACACTCTCTCACACCAATCAAACACACACACACACTAATAACAAACACACACACTCTCACACCAATAACAAACACACACACTCAAACACACACACTCTCTCACACACACTAATAACAAACACACACACTCTCACACCAATAACAAACACACACTCTCTCTCACCAATAACAAACACACACACTCTCACACTAATAACAAACACACACACTCTCACACCAATAACAAACACACACACTCTCTCACACCAATAACAACACACACACTCTCTCAGACCAATAACAAACACACACACCAATAACAACACACTCTCACACCAATAACAACACACACACTCTCACACCAATAACAAACACACACACTCTCTCACACCAATAACAACACACACACTCTCACACCAATAACAAACACACACACTCTCTCACACACACTTACCGTCATGTAATTCTAAATCCTTCTACATTGGCACAGATACTCTTTCTATGTGACATGAGTGTTTGTGTGTGTGTGTGTGTGTATGTGTCATTTGTATGGGTGTGCATCTGTGTGTATGTGTATGTACATTTATTTGATGTGTGTCTTCCAGCCAAACTGCAGTGTCTCGTGCCTCTCAGCGTTTCCTGGGGTCGGGGGAGGTGAGGGTGTTGCTAGGTAACAGATCCATGCGTTCTAAATTCTATGTTCAGTAAAACTTTATTGTTTCAACACTGGGCAACTGAAATGGCAACAGTAAAAACTTGGAACATATAAAATGCACAATACAGATTTATAATAATGCAAATACATAATTATATTGAACCCATAATGCAGAATACCATTGAAGTATAACATCTGAAACAAAGAAAAAATTTGCGAATTGAAATTTGAGATGAAGAAAGACAGAGGGGAAAGCCATCGTTTCAGGGCTGCATATTGTTTGGTACAGAGTGATGAGGGGGTCTGTAGTTAAGGCAACCGTATGTCAGTCATAACTCAGTCAGCCTCATGGACGATTTCAACATCAACCTGAACCCAGCATAGAGGGGCTGAGTGAATGTGGTCTGGACTCTGTGCAGGAGGGTCATTGTGTCAGAGACGCTGTAGAAGGACAGAGTTCCTGCCCTGTGATCCAGGTACACTCCTATTCTGGAGGAGGAGGGGGTTACAGGGATTCATAAGACCAGCCCTGTGCCCCTCAGACCAGCCCTGTGCCCCTCATACCAGCCCTGTGCCCCTCAGACCAGCCCTGTGCCCCTCAGACCAGCCCTGTGCCCCTCATACCAGCCCTGTGCCCCTCATACCAGCCCTGTGCCCCTCAGACCAGCCCTGTGCCCCTCAGACCAGCCCTGTGCCCCTGAAACCAGCCCCGTGTCCCTCAGACCAGCCCTGTGCCCCTCAGACCTGCCCTGTGCCCCTCAGACCGGCCCTGTGCCCCTCAAACCAGCCCTGTGCCCCTCAAACCAGCCCTGTGCCCCTGAAACCAGCCCCATGTCCCTCAGACTGGCCCTGTGCCCCTCATAGCCAGCCCTGTGCCCCTCAGACCAGCCCTGTGCCCCTCAGCCCCCTGTGCCCCTCATACCAGCCCTGTGCCCCTCAGACCGGCCCTGTGCCCCTCAGACCAGCCCTGTGCCCCTCATACCAGCCCTGTGCCCCTCAGACTGGCCCTGTGCCCCTCATACCAGCCCTGTGCCCCTCAGACTGGCCCTGTGCCCCTCAGACCGGCCCTGTGCCCCTCAGACCTGCCCTGTGCCCCTCAGACCAGCCCTGTGCCCCTCAGACCAGCCCTGTGCCCCTCATACCAGCCCCGTGCCCCTCAGACCGGCCCTGTGCCCCTCAGACTGGCCCTGTGCCCCTCATACCAGCCCTGTGTCCCTCAGACTGGCCCTGTGCCCCTCATACCAGCCCTGTGCCCCTCAGACTGGCCCTGTGCCCCTCATACCAGCCCTGTGTCCCTCATACCAGCCCTGTGCCCCTCAGACCGGCCCTGTGCCCCTCATACCAGCCCTGTGCCCCTCAGACTGGCCCTGTGCCCCTCAGACTGGCCCTGTGCCCCTCAGACTGGCCCTGTGCCCCTCAGACCAGCCCTGTGCCCCTCAGACCAGCCCTGTGTCCCTCAGATTTTAGTAGACTTTAGTGTCACTCTAGACTTTAGGCCCAGTCATTCGGTTTAGCGACATAATCTAACAATCATACACCTTGTGATGAGTAGTTTCAGTAACACTATTGAATAAAAAGTCATATAAATGTATGTATATAAAATTTGTTTACTTCTTACTCAGCTGTTTGGTGCCAAACTCTGTAGCGGTGGTGTTGTTTTGAAAACCTCCTGTAAGTCACACTAATCTCACGCTGTATCAGAGCCCCAGTAAAGAGCTGCAGGGCTGTGTCTCTGTCCCGTCTGTTGTGCTGCTCCTGGACACTGCTGTTTTCCTGTGTGCTGCTGTCTAGCCCCAGATGCCTTGCTTCTCTGAAACTGCCTGAGAGAAAGAAAGAGAAAGAGAGAATGACTTCCTGGCTCAGCCCCCAGCTGCAGGAGGTGTGGTGTTGGACTGAGGCCAGGCTGAGAAGAGCAGGCTGAGCAGAGAGTGGAGATTCACTCATAAATATCACACACAGTCACTCACACTGCAGGCTGAGCAGAGAGTGGAGATTCACTCATAAATATCACACACAGTCACTCACACTGCAGGCTGAGCAGAGAGTGGAGATTCACTCATAAATATCACACACAGTCACTCACACTGCAGGCTGAGCAGAGAGTGGAGATTCACTCATAAATATCACACACAGTCACTCACTGCAGGCTGAGCAGAGAGTGGAGATTCACTCATAAATATCACACACACACACTGCAGTCAGAGAGTGGAGATTCACTCACACTGCAGGCTGAGCAGAGAGTGGAGATTCACTCATAAATATCACACACAGTCACTCACACTGCAGGCTGAGCAGAGAGTGGAGATTCACTCATAAATATCACACACAGTCACTCACACTGCAGGCTGAGCAGAGAGTGGAGATTCACTCATAAATATCACACACAGTCACTCACACTGCAGGCTGAGCAGAGAGTGGAGATTCACTCATAAATATCACACACAGTCACTCACACTGCAGGCTGAGCAGAGAGTGGAGATTCACTCATAAATATCACACACAGTCACTCACACTGCAGGCTGAGCAGAGAGTGGAGATTCACTCATAAATATCACACACAGTCACTCACACTGCAGGCTGAGCAGAGAGTGGAGATTCACTCATAAATATCACACACAGTCACTCACACTGCAGGCTGAGCAGAGAGTGGAGATTCACTCATAAATATCACACACAGTCACTCACACTGCAGGCTGAGCAGAGAGTGGAGATTCACTCATAAATATCACACACAGTCACTCACACTGCAGGCTGAGCAGAGAGTGGAGATTCACTCATAAATATCACACACAGTCACTCACACTGCAGGCTGAGCAGAGAGTGGAGATTCACTCATAAATATCACACACAGTCACTCACACTGCAGGCTGAGCAGAGAGTGGAGATTCACTCATAAATATCACACACAGTCACTCACACTGCAGGCTGAGCAGAGAGTGGAGATTCACTCATAAATATCACACACAGTCACTCACACTGCAGGCTGAGCAGAGAGTGGAGATTCACTCATAAATATCACACACAGTCACTCACACTGCAGGCTGAGCAGAGAGTGGAGATTCACTCATAAATATCACACACAGTCACTCACACTGCAGGCTGAGCAGAGAGTGGAGATTCACTCATAAATATCACACACAGTCACTCACACTGCAGGCTGAGCAGAGAGTGGAGATTCACTCATAAATATCACACACAGTCACTCACACTGCAGGCTGAGCAGAGAGTGGAGATTCACTCATAAATATCACACACAGTCACTCACACTGCAGGCTGAGCAGAGAGTGGAGATTCACTCATAAATATCACACACAGTCACTCACACTGCAGGCTGAGCAGAGAGTGGAGATTCACTCATAAATATCACACACAGTCACTCACACTGCAGGCTGAGCAGAGAGTGGAGATTCACTCATAAATATCACACACAGTCACTCACACTGCAGGCTGAGCAGAGAGTGGAGATTCACTCATAAATATCACACACAGTCACTCACACTGCAGGCTGAGCAGAGAGTGGAGATTCACTCATAAATATCACACACAGACACTCACACTGCAGGCTGAGCAGAGAGTGGAGATTCACTCATAAATATCACACACAGTCACTCACACTGCAGGCTGAGCAGAGAGTGGAGATTCACTCATAAATATCACACACAGTCACTCACACTGCAGGCTGAGCAGAGAGTGGAGATTCACTCATAAATATCACACACAGTCACTCACACTGCAGGCTGAGCAGAGAGTGGAGATTCACTCATAAATATCACACACAGTCACTCACACTGCAGGCTGAGCAGAGAGTGGAGATTCACTCATAAATATCACACACAGTCACTCACACTGCAGGCTGAGCAGAGAGTGGAGATTCACTCATAAATATCACACACAGTCACTCACACTGCAGGCTGAGCAGAGAGTGGAGATTCACTCATAAATATCACACACAGTCACTCACACTGCAGGCTGAGCAGAGAGTGGAGATTCACTCATAAATATCACACACACAGTCACTCACACTGCAGGCTGAGCAGAGAGTGGAGATTCACTCATAAATATCACACACAGTCACTCACACTGCAGGCTGAGCAGAGAGTGGAGATTCACTCATAAATATCACACACAGTCACTCACACTGCAGGCTGAGCAGAGAGTGGAGATTCACTCATAAATATCACACACAGTCACTCACACTGCAGGCTGAGCAGAGAGTGGAGATTCACTCATAAATATCACACACAGTCACTCACACTGCAGGCTGAGCAGAGAGTGGAGATTCACTCATAAATATCACACACAGTCACTCACACTGCAGGCTGTGCAGAGAGTGGAGATTCACTCATAAATATCACACACAGTCACTCACACTGCAGGCTGAGGCAGAGAGAGTGGAGATTCACTCATAAATATCACACACAGTCACTCACACTGCAGGCTGAGCAGAGAGTGGAGATTCACTCATAAATATCACACACAGTCACTCACACTGCAGGCTGAGCAGAGAGTGGAGATTCACTCATAAATATCACACACAGTCACTCACACTGCAGGCTGAGCAGAGAGTGGAGATTCACTCATAAATATCACACACAGTCACTCACACTGCAGGCTGAGCAGAGAGTGGAGATTCACTCATAAATATCACACACAGTCACTCACACTGCAGGCTGAGCAGAGAGTGGAGATTCACTCATAAATATCACACACAGTCACTCACACTGCAGGCTGAGCAGAGAGTGGAGATTCACTCATAAATATCACACACAGTCACTCACACTGCAGGCTGAGCAGAGAGTGGAGATTCACTCATAAATATCGCTCTCTCTGAATCAGATAGAGTCAGATTCATGAAGAAACCCTCATATCAGCAGACTTACCGGAAATTAGAAAAACTGTTCAATCATAATCATGTATAGCATTACACACGCTTTAGTAAGGAGGTGTTTTTGAATAAACTTCATTAGTTTAGGCAGACATACAGACCCACACAATCAGGGCATCAACATGATTGTAATCTCTGTGGGGGTTCAGGCAGCCCATAAACGGTTTTGCCGTTTCAGGACAGTGAGTAATTTCAGACTTCATAGCACCCTGATTTTATGATTATTTGGTGTCATTTAAATGCAAATGTGATTCTGCAGAGGGGGAATATTCTGCATGCCAAGATGTGAGGAACAGATGCATGTGTGTGTGTGTGAGTGTGTGTGTGTGTGTGAACTCCACAGTTCAGCCTCTACACAAACTCTACAATTCAGCCTCTGTAACGAGCTCAACATGGTGTTCTTCATTTGAATAATATAAACCATGTGATGTTGAGCATTTGAGTCATATTAACTGTATGCATTTCTAAGCCTGTGAATCACAGAAATTCATTGGCTCACATGCAGAGGATTCTGTAGTGCTGTGGATTCCTGTTTCTGTGGTTGAAACAGCAGAGTTCATGTTTGAAAAAACATTTTAGATTTTAGGGAAAAAAAGAGGAAAGGATACGTTTAAAGGATACATTCCAGAACTGCTAGCCACAGAAAAATTGATCAGATATTTTTCACAATGTGAAGGAAATGTTGTAAAATGAGAAATTATCAGAGATTCTGTAAAAACAGATATTCAGCTCCAATGTTCCCTCTGAGCTACAGAAGGTTCAAGTTGATTTATTTCCAGCCTATTTTTACCGTGTATTTACATGTGGGAGACACTCTTATCCAGATACCTGCTTATTTTCATTGTCTTGTTGTACCCATTTATACAGCCGTGTTGACCACAGTCGTTCAGCAACAGCTTTGAAGATGTGCTCCCAATTCAGAACCCCTCAGTGTGAAGAATGCGGAGCTGGTGGCTCAGAGGAATCTGTAAAATGTGTTTATGAATGAGCTCGTGGACATTATGACGCAGACGCCTATTCTAGATTGTACATCGTATTTGCGCTATTTTAAAAATGACGTCATATTACCACCCCCCTGATAATATAAAACTTAATATCACTCCCTCATAACTTATACATTTTCCTTTAACCTCGTCATGGCCGTTTTTCACCTCGTAAGGAAAGGGGGAAATTCAAGGGTGGACATTCAAGGACAGTGACGTCTGCAGAATGTTCGAAAATCACGCCTCTGTTCTCATCTGCGTCACTGTGCACTACTAACTCTCAGCCACAAGGTGGCACTGTAGAGTTGTTATTTGGAAACCTCATCCAGAGCCATGAGAGGGTATGGTTGCCAATATGGGGGAGTATCAAGGTGAGTATAAAAATCAATGAGGTGTAACTAATTGTATGGTGTAAACCAGGTGATGAAAAGCCTCAGTGATGGGGACATGGTGTGAATGCTGATTTTAGGTATGTCTATGTTTGTGTTTTCAGGCCTATGATTGTGTTTGAGCCTTGTGTAATCCTGCAGACACTGCCCCCTGCAGGACTGGAGTTAAACCTGCAGACACTGCGGCCCTCCAGGACTGGAATTAAACCTGCAGACACTGCGGCCCTCCAGGACTGGAATTAAACCTGCAGACACTGTGGCCCTCCAGGACTGGAGTTAAACCTGCAGACACTGCGGCCCTCCAGGACTGGAGTTAAACCTGCAGACACTGCCCCCTGCAGGACTGGCCCTCCAGGACTGGAGTTAAACCTGCAGACACTGCAGCCCTCCAGGACTGGAGTTAAACCTGCAGACACTGCGGCCCTCCAGGACCGGAGTTAAACCTTCAGACAAAGACATACACACATTAAACCTGCATATAAGCACAGATGCACACAAATGGTCACATACACATACACACACCAAACACACCAGACATTACCTTGTGTAATCATTACCTGACAGGTGGAATGGTTAATGTTTACCATTTATACCTTTCTACAAAGTTTGTATTTTGAACCAGTCCTGTGTACTCTGCCTACATCAGGCAAACCCAACTCCGCAAATGTGATCGACCCGAGGACCAGTTCACAAGAACTGGGTTCTTAAAGCCCGAGTGGCAGCAAAATACTGTAATTTAATTTAATAATTTAAAACCCCTGCCAGCAGCATGCCTTCCCGACATCTCATCTGTGTCATATACTGGTACTTATCAAACTGCTTCTTCTGACTGGTGCATGTGTTTATTTAAAATCATTTTGGTTTCACAGAAAAGAATGCGGTTTATAAACCATGCTAAGAAATGTATATTAGACACGACTGAAACTGCATATTTAGCTGGTTTTGAGCATCCAGGTCTGCGTGGACTTTAAACCTTTGGGCCGATGGCTGAGACTCGTTTCGTGGGGTGGCCTGCTTCAAATTGCGAATGGATGAGGAAATTAATTCTAATTACCATGACCTACTTGGAGATGTCTCAGTTGCGCCATACACACAAAAGGCTTGCGTATGAAACGGTTCCTACATCGACCGCGTGTGATGCTCATTTCAGTAGGACAAAAGAACGAGGGAATAATTCAACAATTTTCCTAGTCCAATAGTAAGCCGTTTAAACTCAGCAAGAATTCTATGCATTTAATTTTCCCCCTCTCCTCTGGTTTTTATCCCGTCCCTTACCCGTGCTTATTTGCAAACGTGCAGCTGCTTCTTTGAGGCATTTGTTTGTGAGTCCTCTGGCTCGCGTCCACGTGCCATGAATAAACCATGAGCCGCGCGGGGCCCTATTGCTGACTCACAGGCGGTACCGGTGAAGCGGTCGGGCTTCGGCAGAACATGTGCACTTGCTACAACTCGCTTTCTGTTTTAGTTACGTACAGGATTGGACGGGTCAGCTAATGTTGGCATGTTAATATTATCCTATTGTAGCCTATCCGTCCCAATACTCCATCTCCCCCCCGCATTAAATTAACGGACACTTTACTGGCAAATATATGCATGAATATACCATTACATATAGCCAACAAATACTGTGATATACATATGTAGGCGTTGATTATCGCTAATCTCTATTACGCACACTTTATCTCTTTCACACGCATACATTGTCTCTCTTTGTCACAGGCCTCACTGACACGCACGCACGCGCACACACACACTTATTTGCACGCCTCGTGCAGCGGTTTTCTTTTTGTCAGGGATATAGAGCGTTCTCAACAGTCTACATAAAAAGACAGTCCATTTATCTGGCTGCTATTCGTTCATTTGGTTTGTTTTAATGTAGAACGTTCGGAATATTGACGTGGTAGGAAATGGGTTTCCCTGGTACAGCACTATCTTGTGTTTTAGAGGATGAAGTTTTCTGTTGACATTTTGTGATGTATGTGTAAGCGTTCGTTACTGAATCATAGCATTTTGGTTGCTACTCTGTGGTATGTTATGCTTCCACGTGAGCTAGGATTCCCCATGCTTTGTAGCTGAGCAGAAAAATGTTTAATCTGTCTTAATCTTAAGAACCTCCTTGGTGACATAATAGATGCTTTAATGCCATCGTCATTTATTCATTTGATTTATTTCTCCTTTACTATGTGAGATGAGTCCTGTTCTTCAAGAGACTCACTTGTGTGTACAGTGTGTGTGGATGGGTAAGGTAAGTGTGTGTGTGTGTGTGTGGATGGGTAAGGTAAGTGTGTGTACAGTGTGTGTGGATGGGTAAGTGTGTGTGTGTGTGTGTGTGTGTGTGTGTGTGTGTGTGTGTGTGTGTGTGTGTGTGTGTGTGAGGATGGGTAAGGTAAGTGTGTGTGTGTGTGTAGTGTGAGTGGATGGGTAAGGTAAGTGTGTATGTGTGTGTAGTGTGTGTGAGTGTGTGTGTGTGTAGTGTGTGTGAGAGAGTGTGTGTGTGTGTGTGTGGATGGGTAAGGTAAGTGTGTGTGTGTGTGTGTGTGTGTGTGTGTGAGTGCAGGTTTGTTTGAGTGTGTGAGTTATGAGTCCATGGGTGTGTTGGTTGGGGAAGGGTGGTCATACTCACTGGGAGTGGAGGTCTTCCATTATGCTTAAATGTTCATAACTATGAAAGTGATGTAAAATATGTACATATAGCATACCACCTTAGTTTGATAAATGTAATTGTAATAGCTTATGTCTCCAGGGATATATGTGATTTTTCTGTAATTTAAGGATCGGAGAAAATAAATCAGTCAGAAGAACAGAAGATATATTGTCAGAATTTATGCTAGCAATGCTAATCATGCTTATTAAACGACTGATGCTAATAACATAACCTTACAAGGCTTATGGAAATGGCTTGAGCTGTGCTACCCATTTATAATGCCACCTACACTTCAACAGTTTATTACTCTGCCTTTGCTTACGTATGCTTCTGATGTGAACTAGCTATGCTAATGGGGATGACCCTGGTCACACCAGTCCACTGATACTCAGTGACACGCAAGGGGCAGCGACAAATTAAAAATGCAGACCAATCAGCTGACAGCTTCTGAAAATGAAAGGGGTAATAAAAAAAATCAATTATTGACGTTATTGACGAGGTGATATAGATTTAGGGGGTTTCACTGAGATGCCCCCAACCCCCACACCATCTGTTGATGCGATGGAGACTGTCAGAGGAAATCGCCCCAGCTGTCCACGCTCAGAGCCCCCCGCCCCCAAAAAAACCAAACAAACAGTAAAACATGCCTGAGGGGGGTCCGGACCGCCCCAGTACCTTCCTAATGAGGGGGGTGTAGAGATCATGTCAAATGCCTTCGTTAGACACCCGTCCCGTCCCCCTGGGCTACCCGAAATGCTGGTAATCAGGAGAACAATGGGACATGCTGATTACCTGTCGCCACGGCAACAACAGCCGTGACACTGCAGAACACACACTTAAGAAAGACCCCAGAACACTTCACTTCTGCAGCATCCTCTCTTAATCTCTCTATCTCTCCCTCTCTCTGCTCTCCATTCTTAACAGTGCCTGTCTGCCCTCTTTTCAAAAGACCTGCTTTAAAGCTGTTGCACAAACACACATACACACACACTCAAACACACACACATGTACACACACAGAGACAAACACACACACACACACACACACGTACACACACAGAGACAAACACACACACACACACACACAAATGTACACACACACAGACAAACAAACACACACAAATACACACACACACACTCAAAGACAAACACACACACATTCAAATACACACACACAGAGACAAACACACACACACACACACTCAAATACACACACACACACACACACTCAAATACACACACACACACATGAACACACACAGAAACAAACACACACACACACACACACTCAAATACACACACACATGTACACACACAGAGACAAACACACACACACACTCAAATACACACACACATGTACACACACAGAGACAAACACACACACACTCAAATACACACACACATGTCACACACACTCAAATACACACACAGAGACAAATACACACACACACACACACACACAGATACACACACACAAAACACACACACATACACTCAAATACACACACACATGTACACACACAGAGACAAACACACACACACACACCAGCTCCAGCAGGAGTTAAACCTGCAGACACTGCCCCCTCCAGGACTGGAGTTAAACCTGCAGACACTGCGGCCCTCCAGGACTGGAGTTAAACCTGCAGACACTGCAGCCCTCCAGGACTGGAGTTAAACCTGCAGACACTGTTCCCTCCAGGACTGGAGTTAAACCTGCAGACACTGTTCCCTCCAGGACTGGAGTTAAACCTGCAGACACTGCAGCCCTCCAGGACCGGAGTTAAACCTGCAGACACTGCGGCCCTCCAGGACTGGAGTTAAACCTGCAGACACTGTGTTCTGTCAGGGCATTGGTAGCCCTTCGTACATTGGTAGATGTACATGTTGAATCATTAGTGCTGAAGTTACACTGGTGTACATGTTGTTTCATCTCTGGGTGTGGGTGTCATGTTCAGCATGTGGGGGAGGAAAGGGAAGCCCCCCAGTGTTCTGACTAACAGCTGGCAGCCTGCCTCACCCCACCCAAGCACACACACACACACACACACACACACACACACACACACACGTGCATGCACACACACAAGCACGCATGCATGCACTCACTCACGCATGCGCACACACACACACACACACTGCAGCAGTGGTAGTTGTCAGTAGCAGGCATGGTTGTCACACCTGCCCCTGCAGTAAGGGCCATCTGGGGCGGCTGGAGGGGGAGGGGGAGGGGGAGGGGGACGTGTCTTCATGGGACAGACAGCTGAAAGTGCTACTGTGGATGCTTGGGGGGCACAGCTATAATCAGGGGAATTACAGTGGGGGGCACTGAAATGCTCACACACAAACACACACACGCTCACACACACACACAAACACACACACGCTCACACACACAAACACACACACGCCTCACACACACACACACACACACACACACACACACACACACATGCTCACACACACACATGCTCACACACACACACTCACACACACACACACACACACACACATGCTCACACACACACACTCACACACACACAGACACTCACACACACACACACACACACACACACTCACAGACACACACGCGCACGCTGCTTCGACTTGAGCCAAGCTCATGATATTAGGAATTACTAGAGTTACTTCAGACTGGATGCACAACAGAGCAGGAGGAGAGTCAGAGCAGCTGTTCTAGAGCAGGGTCCTATATGACTCTTACTGAGGGCAGACTAAGAGGATTTAACTGAGGTTTTTTAAATCATAAAAGGGATTAACAAGGTGTTATAAAAGTGAATTACAAAAGATTTTTCAGGTTTAGTTGTGCCGGCAGAACAAGAGCCAAAGATGTTAAACAGTGTAAGACAAAGTCTGAGTTGATTATATATTAAAGGAATGATGAGTGTTGATGGAGAGATAGTGTCTTCCTCTCTGCACCCTTCACATGCTAACAATACAATGGCTATCAGTTGAGACCTGCGAACACTTTGCTAATGAATGCCTTTACCTCTTAACGTGCTGGTGGATATGTAATTTCTCCTGCTGCACTTTGTTTCTATGGTAACCTGTGAGCGCGTGCACATAAGAACTCAATATGGGCCTCAGTAGAACACAGAGCACAGCCTCACTTATGGTTTTATAATTATGAATATCCATACACAGGATACACCTTTCAGAGCTAATGTTGTTATATTCCTTAATTACAAGGCATCGCAGAAAATTCATGACAATTATAGCAAGTACATAAATAAAAAAAGCACAGCACTTGATTAAAGATTCACTTATTTTTTATGATTATTCCTGCGGCATCATAAACAGAGAATGTACCAACAAAGGAAGCAGAAGAAAACAGAAGAACGTTGCTTTTGTCTTACATCAAAGCTCAAGATGGTGGCTGTTGGGGGGGCGGGAGAATCCTGCGGTAGAGGCTGCAACTAACATGGTGACAGAATTTTGTGCTGTGAGTTTTGACAAATATTGTATAAGTGGGACGAGTTCCTTGCTTGGTCCACACAGCCAGTGAGACTGCACTTTTACTGGACCCATAGTAATGCAAACCCCCTGGCTCCAACACCCCCCATCCTTAGGAAAAAGGTGGAGAGAATTTCTTTGCCCCACAAGACATGAGACCTGCAAACTGAGCTGCCAGCCTTCTCACGCAGCCCCCACAATGCATTGAGGGTAGGGTCAGATTGCCTTAAACTCCAGCTCCCACAATGCATTGGGGGTAAGGTCAGAGTGCCTTAAACTCCAGCTCCTACAATGCAAAGTAAGTGATGTCATATGACTAAAATTCTTCCCCCCACGATGCATTGAGGGTAGGGTCAGATTGCCTTAAACTCCAGCTCCCACAATGCATTGAGGGTAGGGTCAGATTGCCTTAAACTCCAGCTCCCACAATGCATTGGGGGTAAGGTCAGAGTGCCTTAAACTCCAGCTCCTGCAATGCACTGTAAGTGATGTCATATGACTAAAATTCTTGCCCCCACAATGCATTACTGGTGATGTCAGGGATCAGTCTCTTGCTCCCACAATGCACATTTTTTTCAGTTTAACACCCATAATAATAATAATAATAATAATAATAATAATAATAATAATAATAATAATAGGTCTTCACCCCAATTCCTGCCCTCAGCAGCACCCTTGCATTTTGGAGCACACTCAACAATCACACACAGAAAAGCCACACTGATTCATTAAGCTTTTTTCTTTTAATTTCTTTTTCATTGCAACAGCTCCAGCAAGTAAACAAAGGATGCAAATCCCATTTTCAGTAACGATCAGGGAGACTCCGGGCAGGCAGAGAAAGCCAGGAAGATGTAGAAGGGATGATCAGATGGCCTGACGTTGAATAAAGAGCCAGTTAATTGGACACCAATTAAAGCTGCAATTATAACCCGAAAATAACGGCAGGGAATATCTGGAATAAAGCACTGATTTGCCTTTTTCAAAATGCTGAATTGCATACATATAACAATCGTCGTTATTAAACTTTAGTTACGCACGGGCACATTCAACCATCGTTAACTCTTGTCTTCAGGCATATGAAACATCATCACGGCGAGTACCGTCTGTGTTCATGTGCATACCTGTGCCATGTTGAAATGGCAAGGTGAACTTACGAAAAGGAAAAAATGACTTTGTGATAAAGGTTTCTCGCAGTCACCAGCGCAACACTGGTTATAGCTTCAGGCTGAATACGAAAACGACCCTTCTGCCTTCGGATGCTAAACAGCTACTTGTTTATAGTCCATCTGGTTTAATGTTTCAAATACCGACAACTGTCAGTCCTGTGTCATTTAACCTTAAAATAGAGAATGAAAGGATGTTGCTGGTGGTAACCAATCCTGAACTTAAGCTGGTAGTGAATCGGTTAATTACCGGCTCATTTGGGTTTTTCCCACGGCGCCAGATGAATGCGTTTTGTCCATGTGCGAGGCCACGTCAGTGGAAGTACAGAGAAGCTGGGGGGGGTCTGCGAACACCGGGCTGAAGCTTTCCGATTCCTTCGGCGTCTAGGCTACCTATGGAGGCTACCCAAAACCGCATAGGGACAGAGGCTTTCAAGAAGAAAAATAAATTATTTCCTTCTTAATATTCAAGAACTCATGACGACGCACTGCACCTTATGAATAATGAATGAGATGACGTGAGGAATGCGGCTCCTCTGCAGTTCCGTAGCTCGTGGTGTTTAGCATTCACAATAGGGGGGAGGGGCCGAGCATAAATCATGATGCAGGCGGTGACGTACATGCAGGACTTTTTTATGCTCCAGTGCTGCAGCCAAGCCGAGCTAAGCCGGCGAAGAGAGGAGGGGGCAAGCTATCGAAACGGCTAAATTAAGCCAGAAACCAAACATTATTGACAATTAAACTATTAGAATACCAGAGAAATCATCTACATTTCATTTTCATAAATAAAAAAGACTTTAAAATTTGCCATTGGAATGCCAGAATCAATCTAAACCCCTCCTCTCTCGCTATTACATAAAAAGGCTAATAGTTTATACTGTACCTTCTCCTTATTGTTTATTGTCCTTATAAAGAAAAAAGGGAGCGAGGAAAGAGTCGTTATTTTACATTTTCGAACCTATATTTTTGTATAGATAAATGGGTGATTACGGGTTCGGTTTGTTACAGACAGCTAACGTTAACAGCAGCCCTGCGATCTTTGGTGGAGGCGCTTTCAGGTCGTACACAGCTCCCTCTCCGGCTTCGAGCGCCCGAGTCTCCCCGGTTTCTCTTGGCAGTTTCTCGGTCTCCGTCAACAGCAGCAGCGCTGAAGCGGTGTCCTCACTATTCCTGTCAGCGGCTGCACATCAACAAAAAATGCAGGATGACTTTGTCGCGGGGGTGAAAATCGCGCAGCAGTCTCCGTCGACCGAGAAAAAAAACAACAACAACAGCAACAACGACGCAACAAACAAAACCGGACAACAGAAACCAATCAGCAACGCCAACCACAGCCCAGATTTCGCGACCCAACTGGGCCAGAAGATACTGGACTACGGCCACCTCAACCACAACCAGCAACAGTTGTCCGATTTTAAGGCGGGTGTAAATCAAGACAAATTCGGTCAGACGCAGCAGATCTGTGACCTTCAGCAAGGGCTGAAAAAACAGCCGCAGAGCTGTCCGCTGCGGGCTGAGTTCGCCAGCGCGCCGCCGCCCACATCGCAAGGGGAGTTCAGTCAGCTGACACTCAAGCAGCAGCGATACCAGGGCGACCCCGAGTCCGACAGCAGGCTGGACCCCAGCCCCGTGCAGGCCAGCGCCGTGTCGGTGGAGGAGACGGACGCCAATGTGGTGGCTTCTGCGTCGCCGTCTTCCGTGAATTCAAGCAAGGTAAAGATCCTGATGGACTCGCCCACCACCACCCACCTCATCAACAACAGCAATGGCAGCAGCAGCGCCGCTAATATGCTGTCCGGAGGACTTGGCGCAGGTTTTACCGCCACACTCCAGAACCAAGAGATGCAGAATCCGCACCAAAGCTCGAGCGGCCCCACGTCTCCGACCCTACCAGGATTCGGCACCCCTTGGTCCGTACAAACAAGCTCCCCACCGCCGCCTGTCGCCAACTCGGCCAACCCGAACCACGCCAACCCACTCAACCAGGTCCACAGCACCGAGACCGACAACGGTTTCTACCCTGGGATCCCCTCCTCCATAAACCCAGCCTTCTTCCAAAGCTTTTCGCCGGTGTCGGCTAATCCCTGCGCAGGGATTAGTGTGCAGGGCTTCGGCAGTCCTTTCTCCCCGCAAATCAGCGTGCCCCCTCCGCCTCCGCAGCCGCAGCAGAGCCGACGCTCCCCCGTTAGCCCCCAGATGCACCACCAACACCAAGGCGCTTTCCTCCAGCAACGGAACAACTACAATCACCACCAGGTGAGTCAGATCTCTTTACTCCTCTGTACCTGTTCACGACTCCCAGTAGCCACCCTGATCCACTCACACAGAGCCACTCACACAGCCTGGCCAGGCAGGGGCAGATGTATATTCTATTGTATCTATGGTAATAACACTTAATCAATGCAGGGTGGAATCTAAAAGCGTAACAGTAAGGTATGAGTGTGTCCCTCACATAAGGCCAAAACGCCTAGGATACTAGGGCTCATTACCAGTATCACAGTGACTCACTGCAGTTCACCATCGGTTGGGGGTAGGGGTGTGTGTGTGTGTGTGTGTGTGTGTTGGGGTGGGGGTGCGCTTGCTGTGCAACGGGCTTGGCCTCAACACATTGGTAAATGAAGCCAATAGCGAATTCCGTGTCTGGTGATGAGGCATCTAAATGCGGCGCTTTACCCTCCTTATTGTTCCATACGCAGTGAGTATCAGCAGGGGATATGCGGACCTGAACGCATCCTGCCTGGAAAGCCCACTCTCTGGATACCCTATCACAGGCTCCGCTAAAGCCGGTCAACCCTTTACGTATCACAGTTAGAAATCCACAGACCCTTTTCTTCCCTTTTATACGCCCCCTCCCCCCGTCCATTGACCCGTCCATTGAGCGTCGAGCAGAGCGCTCTACTGTATCCGAGCGCTGATAGCGTTGGAAAACCGGTCACGTGGTGTTCCTGAAATAACAGGGCCTGCAGGATTAAGTCAGTGTGGATGGCCAGCCTAAAAATAGAACAGAGAGGCGGTGCGCTCCCTTCCGCGAGAGGAGGATGCGGCGAAACCAAGGACTCGGGCGTTTCGCGAACATGAATGGGCTATGTAATTATTCTGAGCAATGACAATGGCGAAACGATTGCATTTGTGTGTATTTATATAAGATCTGTCTATCTGTCCGTGAAATCTATGATTTTGTGTGTAGACATTGTGTCATGTAATTGTTTAACAGGGAAGTTCCGTATATATGTATCTGCACATTCATCATGGGATCCCAGGGCCTGTGACTCAGGTGGTTGCAGGATTGACTCTCAATCAGGACACAGCCACTGTACCCCTCTTGAAAAAATGTAATCTCTCTGTCACTCCTCCTTTAAATGGCAAAATGAAAATGCCAGCGGAGGAATGCAAAGACACACACTCATGCTCTCAAAATTATCCTCAATTAAGAGCAATGCCAGAGGGAGGGAGAGCAATGACAGCAGCTGCTACCGGTTGCAGCTCTCCTTTATTATCTACTCTTATATAGGTGCTGACCTCACTGTAATGGCCACACAGATAGATGCTGACCTCACTGTAATGGCCACACAGATAGATGCTGACCTCACTGTAATGGCCACACAGATAGATGCTGACCTCACTGTAATGGCCACACAGATCAGGTACAATTTTAGAGGTCACCATGTTCCAATCTGGTGCATTGTTACAGTGTTGCCAGTGTGGCGTTGCTAGGGTAATGATGACTGAGTTTGTGTTGGGTATAGAATACAGCGGTCCACACCGCTTCACATTCACATTACATCTATTTTTACTCATCCAGCAGATGCTTTTAACTTTAACAGATGCAACTTTCACTTCTAGGATTTTTTCACTCAGTCCATTCATACAGGCAGGTATTTACTGAGTATTAGATGATGCACCCAGCTATAAAGGACCAGAAGCATGTTGTGTGCTCAGTTTTCTGTTCTGTGGTTTATCAGTCTATCCTGGTGTGTATGTGTGGTTGAGCAGTTGCCGTGGTGTGGATTGGGGTGGCTTAGTTGGTAGGGAACAAGGCTTGTCACTCAGATGTTGCAGGTTCACCTTAACTGCTTCAGTAAAATCTCCAGCTGTACCAATGGGGACAGGTGTCAAGACCCTTACCTGCAGAAGACAGGTGTGTTAGCTTCACCAGCAGAGGGGTAGGTGTGTTAGCCCTTACCTGGTGCGTTAGCCCTTACCTGCAGAAGACAGGTGTGTTAGCTTCACCAGCAGAGGGGTAGGTGTGTTAGCCCTTACCTGCAGGGGGTAGGTGCGTTAGCCCTTACCTGCAGAAGACAGGTGTAGGTGCAGAGGGGTGTGTGTTAGCCCTTACCTGCAGAAGGTAGGTGTGTTAGCCCTTACCTGCAGAAGACAGGTGTGTTAGCTTCACCAGCAGAGGGGTAGGTGTGTTAGCCCTTACCTGCAGGGGGTAGGTGTGTTAGCCCTTACCTGCAGGGGGTTGGTTGTCTTTGCAAAGACAGGTGTGTTAACCAGCAGAAGGTGTGTTAGCCCTGAGGGGGTAGGTGTGTTAGCCCTTGCCTGCTTGTTGTCTTTAAATTAAAGTGCAATCCTGAGCCCTAAATGACACAGCCTTACCCCCCATGGGAGAAACCCCAGGTTTTACACATAAAAGCAGGCTTCCTCACACTGTGGGCCCGTCTCTTAGGGAAGCCATCCTGTAACGGGTGGGGGAAGGGGGGGATTACAGAGCTGCTGTACAGCGAGAGAGCAGGACAAAGGGGGGGTGAGAACAGCACTGGAGAGGAAGGGAAAGAGAGGGAGACAGAGGGAGGTATAGTTAGAAAGTGAATGAGACAGAAAGAGGGTGATGGAGCTCAGCCTGGTCGTCTGAGAGTGTAGACCAGATGAAGGTGGTAATTTAGCTCTTCCGCTGACACCCAGTGTAAGCGTTCAGCATGGCCGATAGACGAGGAGATGCTGTCATTACCATGGAGAGCTGGATATAACTTGCATGTACTACATTTCCCACGATTCACTGTTTCTCTCATTTCAATGAGCATGTGCAGTACCTCTGTGTGCAGGATTGTGTGTTTTGGTGAATATTCACCAAAAGAGTCGTGACAGAATTCAGTCCATGCCCCCATAACTTTAGTGGGCCAATCTGGACCAGCATTTCACATGGTCAGGAGTACAATAGGTGTTTCACCGGGAGAAATTAAAACACATCTTTTTACAACAACAAGCTTATGTATTGCTCAAACCAAGCATTTTTGTTTGAAATGGAGCCTATATGCTAAACTATAAATACCATATTATAAAATTCCGTGTTCATATAAAGTTCATATATGTGCTTTAGGTACAATGTCCAGATGTTTTGTGATTTTTGCCTAACTGAACCAGCACAAGATTTAAGCACAGAAAGTGATTCTATCCCATTCACAGAGACGCAGCAGAGGCAACAGAACTATGGAGGTTTAGGTGTTACCAATGGGAAATTCCCCTTCAGGAAGCAGAGAAGGAGGATAAGATATTAATTTTTTCTTCTGTTTTGGACAGTCCTGGAGGGCCGCAGTGTCTGCAGGTTTAACTCCAGTCCTGGAGGGCCGCAGTGTCTGCAGGTTTAACTCCAGTCCTGGAGGGCCGCAGTGCCTGCAGGGAGGGCCGCAGTGTTGCAGGTTTAACTCCAGTCCTGGAGGGCCGCAGTGTCTGCAGGTTTAACTCCAGTCCTGGAGTCCTGGAACTCCAGTCCTGGAGGGCCGCAGTGTCTGCAGGTTTAACTCCAGTCCTGGAGGGCCGCAGTGTCTGCAGGTTTAACTCCAGTCCTGGAGGGCCGCAGTGTGTGCAGGTTTAACTCCAGTCCTGGAGGGCCGCAGTGTCTGCAGGTTTAACTCCAGTCCTGGAGGGCTGCAGTGTCTGCAGGTTTAACTCCAGTCCTGGAGGGCCCCAGTGTCTGCAGGTTTAACTCCAGTCCTGGAGGGCCGCAGTGTCTGCAGGTTTAACTCCAGTCCTGGAGGGCTGCAGTGTCTGCAGGTTTAACTCCAGTCCTGGAGGGCCCCAGTGTCTGCAGGTTTAACTCCAGTCCTGCAGGGGGCAGTGTCTGCAGGTTTACGGTCACATTACCTGTGAAGACCTCTTGCTTTATAGTATTTAAATGTGATTGAAATTGTAATATCTCTCCCCCCTCCCTCCCTTGCCTCTCTCTCTCCAGCCCATGGTGAAGCAGTCTCCATGGAGCACTCACCAGGGCAGCGGGTGGAGCTCAGGTGGGGTTTCATGGGGCGGAGTCCACGGGCGGGACCACCGGCGTGGGGGAGGCATGGGTGTGCCCGGGACACTCAGCCAGATCTCCCCCATGAAGAAGCCCTTCTCCAGCAATGTGATCGCCCCTCCCAAATTCCCCCGCTCCTCCGCCTCCCTCGGCCCCAAGTCCTGGATGGAGGAGAACCTGTTTCGCACTGACAGCAACAGCAACACACTACTGCCCCTACAGGTGAATGTGTGTGAGTGTGTGATATGCTACCGCCCCTCAGGTGAATGTATGTGTGTGCGTATTACCCGGGCGTGGCTATCCAACCCACACCTGCACTATCGCTCTGAACTGCACTGCTTTCACCAGGCTTACAGCAGAGCGGTATAAACCTGGCACTATCACTCTGAACTGCACTGCTTTCACCAGGCTTACAGCAGAGAGGTATAAACCTGGCACTATCACTCTGAACTGCACTGCTTTCACCAGGCTTATAGCAGAGAGGTATAAACCTGGCACTATCGCTCTGAACTGCACTGCTTTCACCAGGCTTACAGCAGAGAGGTATAAACCTGGCACTATCACTCTGAACTGCACTGCTTTCACCAGGCTTATAGCAGAGAGGTATAAACCTGGCACTATCACTCTGAACTGCACTGCTTTCACCAGGCTTACAGCAGAGAGGTATAAACCTGGCACTATCGCTCTGAACTGCACTGCTTTCACCAGGCTTACAGCAGAGAGGTATAAACCTGGCACTATCACTCTGAACTGTACTGCTTTCACCAGGCTTACAGCAGAGAGGTATAAACCTGGCACTATCACTCTGAACTGCACTGCTTTCACCAGGCTTATAGCAGAGAGGTATAAACCTGGCACTATCGCTCTGAACTGCACTGCTTTCACCAGGCTTACAGCAGAGAGGTATAAACCTGGCACTATCACTCTGAACTGCACTGCACTACACTTCATGTGTATTTAAATACCCCCCCCGCCAGCCTTGCCCTCCACGTGCCATTCAGCTGCCATGGTCCACTGTTCCTGTGTCCTCTTTTCCCTGAATCCAGACACTCTCCTTAAAAGGTGAAATATTTCCAGCCTGCTCTCTTAAAGGGATAAAACACCAGCCTGCTCTCTTAAAGGGATGATACACCATCCTGGACTCTTAAAGGGACAGTGCACTAGCCTGCATGCTTGTAGGGGCGTGAGAGTGTATATCTGTGTGAGAAAATTGCAGTGAGACAGGTTGCGCGTGTGTGTGTGTGTGAGAGAGAGAGAGAGAGAGAGAGAGAGAGAGAGAGAGAGAGAGAGAGAGAGAGAGAGAGAGAGAGAGAGAGAGAGAGAGAGAGAGAGAGAGAGAGAGAGAGAGAGCGGTATTTGTCTGCGTGAGTGTCTGTCTGTCTGTTAGTTTGTTTGTTTGTTTGTGTGTGTGCGTGTGTGCGTGCGTGCGTGCGTGCGTGCGTGTGTGTGTGTGCGTGTGTGTGTGTTGATGTAGAGGAGGATAGTTAAGGCACTGCACTAGAAGTAGGGTGCACCTGTGATTGTAGTTTGGAAGAAATCTTTGTTACCGAAGCTACTGACATATCAGCTGCTACAGCCCAAACAGCCACACAGGTGGGTTACAGGTGCCCGCTACAGCCCAAACAGCCACACAGGTGGGTTACAGGTGCCCGCTACAGCCCAAACAGCCACACAGGTGGGTTACAGGTGCCCGCTACAGCCCAAACAGCCACACAGGTGGGTTGCAGGTGCCCGCTACAGCCCAAACAGCCACACAGGTGGGTTGCAGGTGCCCGCTACAGCCCAAACAGCCACACAGGTGGGTTACAGGTGCCCGCTACAGCCCAAACAGCCACACAGGTGGGTTACAGGTGCCTGCTACAGCCCAAACAGCCACACAGGTGGGTTACAGGTGCCCGCTACAGCCCAAACAGCCACACAGGTGGGTTACAGGTGCCCGCCCAAACAGCCACACAGGTGGGTTACAGCCCAAACAGCCACACAGGTGGGTTACAGGTGCCCGCTACAGCCCAAACAGCCACACAGGTGGGTTACAGGTGCCCGCTACAGCCCAAACAGCCACACAGGTGGGTTACAGGTGCCCGCTACAGGTTTTCATTGGGCATTGGTCAGCTTAGGCCATGATCCTGGAGCAGCTGTGAAGGGTCTGTAGATGCTGGGATTCCATTACATTACTGTCATGTAGCTGACGCTTTTATCCAAAGTGACTTACAGTTGATTAAAGTAACCAAGGGCCAATCCTCCCTGGGAGCAATGTGGGGTTTGGGGCCTTACTCAGGGGCCCAACAGCAATGGTGTTCTTGCTGTGGCTGGACTGGGGCTTGAGCCACTAACCTCAGGGGTCCCAGTCACGCGCCTTAGCCACTAGACTACACATTTAGACATTAGCCCCACATTATTGAAGAAATTGAAGAAAAGGGCCGAGCAGCCAGTGGAATATTTCTCAGTCCTGGCAATCATTGACAGCTGCTTAATGTGGCCAGTACTCTTCTTTTTTTAATCTTCAAAAGGAAGCTGAATACGTACTTAATGTGTATGTGCAAATGCTCTTTAAATCACTTATTGCTACACTGACACACATGACATGCACAATTTCAGCATCCTTGATCTGTGTCCTTTTGTGTGTGAATTTGTGTGTGCGTGTTTGTGCTTGTGTGCATGCATGCGAGTGTGTGTGAGAGAGAGAGAGAGATAGAGAGTGTGGTATGGGTGAATATTGGCACGGTCGCAAACTAGCCAATTGGACCAGCGGGAGCTCTCTGCGGCCCTTCCTGCGTTACCGTAGCAACAGTGATGGGTGTGGCACAAGTGGATGAGGTCACGGCCATGATGTGAATGGTCCCTGAGGATTGCGCTCTGTGTGTGGCATGCTCTGTATTGTGTCTGAATGTCACTGAGAGCCACCAGTGCAAACATTTACAGCGGAAGGCGAGTTACTTACACATAACGAAACAATAAACACTCAAAGACACATTTGCTCATACACGTGCATAAAAAACCAAAACCACACACTGATGTGCTGCAGTGTGCTCAGTCCGTCTTTCCTTCCCTCCTCATGTGTGAGGTGTTTCTGCCCATTCCGGAATGCACTCCTGTGCGTGCCCATTCCGGAATATGTGTGCATTCCGGAAGCCCTGCGCACTCTGGAATCTATGTGCATTCTGGAGGGGGGAGGAATAAACTCATAGCACCACACCCCTCTCAACAATGCAGTGCTGGTATGCAGGAGGCCTTTAAACTGGGTGAAGCCTGCTGTCTCTCCAGTCCCACAGGGACTGCTGGAATGGTGAGTATGAGTCAGTTCAACCTGTTATTTCCTCTCTCCCCCTCAGGACCGCTCACGGATGTACGACAGCCTGAACATGCACTCTCTGGAAAGTTCTCTGATCGACATCATGCGAGCGGAGCAGGATCCCATGAAGGGTGAGAGAGACCCACTCGATCGGCCAGTATCAGAATAGCTGAGGTTCAGTGATTCAGTGCTGTATTAGCTGAGGTTCAGTGATTCAGTGCTGTATTAGCTGAGGTTCAGTGATTCAGTGCTGTAATAGCTGAGGTTCAGTGATTCAGTGCTGTATTAGCTGAGGTTCAGTGATTCAGTGCTGTATTAGCTGAGGTTCAGTGATTCAGTGCTGTAATAGCTGAGGTTCAGTGATTCAGTGCTGTATTAGCTGAGGTTCAGTGATTCAGTGCTGTATTAGCTGAGGTTCAGTGATTCAGTGCTGCAATAGCTGAGGTTCAGTGATTCAGTGCTGTATTAGCTGAGGTTCAGTGATTCACTGTCATGATATCTGAAGTTCCGCAGTGCTGCATCACACTGACTGTGGTTCAGAGGTTCAGTATCATCACAGCTGAGGTTCAGTGATTCACTGCCTGAGATTCAGAAGTTCCAGTTTGCTGCATGATTGGGGCACACATGCAGCATGTTGACCTGACACTGTAACCTGTAATTATAGCTATGATGTTGTATTCAATGTAATTAGATTCTGAGAGAGGGTAGAAAGATGGAGTGAGGAAGAAGGAGTGCGAAGTGTGCCCTTATTTGCTGAACTTTGTGTTAACATTGTTCTGCTAATAACTGTAACTGATCGACCCGGCCGATAAGGCAGAAATGGAGTTTCTGCTGTCTGTGAGAAAGAGGACAAATTACATTCACTCTCCCCTCTCTTTCCTCAAGTCCTGCCCCTCTACCGTCTCTATCTGAGCCAAATGGCCGCTGGGAAAATTAACGGGTTTTGGGGTAGTGATTGCTGCTTTATGACCGGCTAAGTTTGTGAGGAAAGATGCTCTCAGTCTTAGCCAGAATTGGTGTTGTAGCTGTAGCTTTGGTGGCATTGCAAGTAGCTCAGCTTGGTGTGGTAGCTGCAGTAGCAGTAGCCGGGCTTGGTTTGGTGTGTTTTTTTTTATGACTAAGTTATGCATGTGGCTCAAGTCTCACTATCACTGAATAATATTTATTCTCTTTCACTGTAATGCATGACACAAGTGGGTTTGAATAAGATACTATTTTTGGAAGCAGGTTGTCCATAAACACCATTTCAGGTATGACTGACTGAACATGTGCTCAGTTCGGATTATTCATAATTCATTATTCATAATTCTTTAATAAACCAGACATACAGTCATTATCCTATCTTTTATGTTAAAGGAGCATGAGGCTGTTTACAGTTGGGTGAAAATTGTACTGAGAGAATATAGAACCCTGTAAACATATATACGTTACATGTAGCACAGCTAGCAGTAGCTGGGTGTGGTGTCATAGCTTTAGCATTGATAGCAGTAGCAGTAGCTGGGTTTGGTGTTTTAGCTGCAGTGTTGATAGCAGTAGCAGTAGCTGGGTGTGGTGTCATAGCTTTTGCGTTGATAGCAGTAGCAGTAGCTGGGTTTGGTGTTTTAGCTGCAGTGTTGATAGCAGTAGCAGTAGCTGGGTGTGGTGTTTTAGCTGTAGAATCGATAGCAGAATCAGTAGGTGATTTTGGTTCATTAGCTGTAGCGCCACCAGCAGTAGCAGTAGCTGGGTTTGGTGCATTAGCTGTGCTAACAGTAGCAGTATCTGGTTTTGGTGCATTAGCTGTTGTGCATTAGCTGTTGTGCCGCTAGCAGTGGAAGCTCTTACACAGCTGTGTTGTCAGCAGAGCAGATGGATCGGTGGCAGGGTGTAACTCAGCGGGGTAAATGAAGGGGCTAAATTTAGAGTCAGTCTCACAGTCACACATGAGGTGTGACTGCACTCTGCAGAGGAAGGCTGCAGCACAAAATGTGTGTGTGTGTGTATGTGCGTGCATGCATGTGTTTAAGAATGAGTGAGTGTATGCGTATGTGTGTGCGTGCGTGTGTGTGTGTTTGAGAGTGAGTGAGTGTGTGTGCGTATGTGCGTGCGTGCGTGTGTTTGAGAGTGAGTGAGTGTGTGTGTGTATGCGCGTATGTGCGTACGTGTGTTTGAGAGTGAGTAAATGTGTGTGAGTGCATGTGTGTGTGTGAGGGAGAGTGTGTGTGTGTGTGTGTGAGTATGTGCATGCGTGTGTTTGAGAGTGAGTGAGTGAGTGTGTGTGTGTGAGTATGTGCATGCGTGTGTTTGAGAGTGAGTAAGTGTGTGTGTGTGCGTGTGTGTGAGGGAGTGTGTGTGTGTGTGTGTGTGTGTGTGTGTGTTTGAGAGTCAGTGTGTGTGTGTGTGTGTGTGCATGTGTGTGTGTGTGTGGGAGAGTGTGTGTGTGTGTGTGTGTGTGTGTGTGTGTGTGTTTGAGAGTGATGTATTTTAGAGTAAGTGGAACTGTTCTCTGTAACAGGATGTAGAAAGACCCTTAGACTCATCCTGGTGTTCTTCAGCTCCCTGTATTTGTCAGCAGTGTTGCACAATGATATAAGAAAACGTACATTTCAGTGCAGTTAAGAGTATTTTTGCCACGAAAGTCAGTTTCTTTTGACGTCTTCCTGAAGCTCCTACATGTTGTTATTGCAGAAGTGACATGGCTGTCCCAATCCTTATTTACTAGGCAATTGAAGCAACGTTACTTCTGCAACCACTTCCATGAACCGCTTCACCCCAGTACTCCCATTTTTGTAGTGTTTTTCCAAAGGAAACCTGGCAGTAGAATTGGCTGGAGGGGGCTGTGTTTTTGCTATTTTGAAAGCAGTTATGAATTTGTTGTCAACCAATCAGCATCCCCGTTGTCTCCTCTCTCTCTCTCTCTCTCTCTCTCTCTCTCTCTCTCTCTCTCTCTCTCTCTCTCTCTCTCTCCTTTCTCTCTCTCCCTCAGGTCGAATGGGATACCCTCACCCCGGAACAGACAACCTGTTAATGCTAAACGGTAATTAGCCTATATCTTTTCTTTCACAGCCGATGATATTGACCTCTATTTATTTTACTGTCTTATGCTTGCATCTGCTAACCTCTGATATCATCACAAATATGTGATCTTCATCTTGTATTTTTTATTTATTTTAATCAATGTTCTGTGTAGTGCAGCTGCATTGTGCTGGATATGATGCATAGCTGGATATGATGCTGGATATGATGCAGGCCGTGCAGGATATGATGCAGGCCGTGCTGGATATGATGCAGGCCGTAGCTGGATATGATGCAGGCTGGATGGATATGATGCAGGCCGTAGCTGGATATGATGCAGGCTGGATATGATGCAGGCTGGATATGATGCAGGCTATATATGCTGGATATGATGCAGGCCGTATATGATGCTGGATATGATGCAGGCCGTAGCTGGATATGATGCAGGCTATAGCTGGCTGGATATGATGCAGGCTGGATATGAGCTGGATATGATGCTGGATATGATGCAGGCTATAGCTGGATATGATGCAGGCCGTGGCTGGATATGATGCAGGCCTGGATAGATGCTGGATATGATGCAGGCCGTAGCTGGATATGATGCAGGCCGCTGGATATGATGATGCTGGATATGATGCAGGCTATGGATATGATGCTGGCTGGATATGATGCAGGCCGTAGCTGGATATGATGCAGGCCGTGCTGGATATGATGCAGGCCGTGCTGGATATGATGCAGGCTATAGCTGGATATGATGCAGGCTGGATATGATGCAGGCCATAGCTGGATATGATGCAGGCCGTAGCTGGATATGATGCTGCTGGATATGATGCAGGCCATAGCTGGATATGATGCAGGCTGGATATGATGCAGGCCATAGCTGGATATGATGCAGGCCGTGCTGGATATGATGCAGGCTATAGCTGGATATGATGCAGGCCGTGGCTGGATATGATGCAGGCTATAGCTGGATATGATAGCTGGCTGGATATGATGCAGGCCGTAGCTGGATATGATGCAGCTGGATATGATGCAGGCCGTAGCTGGATATGATGCAGGCTGGATATGATGCAGGCTATAGCTGGATATGATGCAGGCCGTAGCTGGATATGATGCAGGCTATGCTGGATATGATGCAGGCCGTAGCTGGATATGATGCAGGCCGTAGCTGGATATGATGCAGGCCGTAGCTGGATATGATGCAGGCCGTAGCTGGATATGATGCAGGCTATAGCTGGATATGATGCAGGCCGTAGCTGGATATGATGCAGGCTATAGCTGGATATGATGCAGGCCGTAGCTGGATATGATGCAGGCCGTAGCTGGATATGATGCAGGCCGTAGCTGGATATGATGCAGGCCGTAGC
>CM040756.1:1067500-1147500 GCA_022829145.1 Albula goreensis
TGGTTAATAATGAAGTACAATTATATAGTGCCTTACACTGAAAACTCCAACACCTTCCAAGAAACGGGGTGTGAGAAACTCACCAATGCCAGGTTGCCATATAGTAGAGGCAGAGACCCCTAATGTTTAGGTCCAGAATTGATACAGTACTGGATACTCTGTAGACTGTAGATAAATGGGCTTGATGCAGTGCTGGATACTCTGTAGACTGTAGGTAAATGGGCTTGATGCAGTGCTGGATACTCTGTAGACTGTAGGTAAATGGGCTTGATGCAGTGCTGGATACTCTGTAGACTGTAGGTAAATGGGCTTGATGCAGTGCTGGATACTCTGTAGACTGTAGGTAAATGGGCTTGATGCAGTGCTGGATACTCTGTAGACTGTAGGTAAATGGGCTTGATGCAGTGCTGGATACTCTGTAGACTGTAGGTAAATGGGCTTGATGCAGTGCTGGATACTCTGTATACTTCCTTTCAGGGTTCTGCTTCTTTAGTTTTGGGGTCAGGAGGATTGCGAGGGCCATCTGCACTTCTCCTTCATCCCTCTCTTTTCTCCCTCTCTCTCCACAGATGAGATCACCACTAGTTTCCGCCGGTTTGGGCACCTGGTGGTGGACTGGCCGCACAAGGCTGAAAGCAAGTCCTATTTCCCCCCTAAAGGTACTGGGACTTCCTGCTCTGTGACATCATCCTGTTGATGTCATTCTGTCAGCCGAGGCCACAGTTTACGTTTACTGCCATACGCTCACACTGAATCAAATACTCACAGATTCAAAAACTCACACATGGAGTCGAATACTCATAGATTCAAACATTCACTGCCATACACTCACACATAGAGTACACACATCAAATACTCACAGATTCAAACATTCACTGCCATACACTCACACATAGAGTACACACATCAAATACTCACAGATTCAAACATTCAGTGCCATACAGTCACAAATAGAGTACACACATCACTCACAGATTCAAACATTCACTGCCATACACTCACACATAGAGTACACACATCACTCACAGAGCTGTGTGAAACTGAGAGAGAGAGACAGAGGGTAACCGGTGACCCTTCTGCCTGTTGCCTAGGTTACGCCTTCCTGCTGTTCCAGGAGGAGAGCTCTGTGCAAGCTCTGATCGAGGCCTGTCTGGAGGAGGATGGGAAGCTCTACCTATGTGTCTCCAGCCCTACTATTAAAGACAAACCGGTGAGTTTAACAACACCCCCTTCCAGCCTTGCCTGCGTAGCTAGCCTCACTATTAAAGACAAACCGGTGAGTTTAACAACACCCCCTCCCAGCCTTGCCTGGGTAGCCAGCCCTATCGTCAAGGACAAACCGTTGAGTAGAGAAACCCCCCTTAAGGGCAGAACTTGGCAGGAAATCCAGAAACCCCCTTGCCTCACCCAGGGCTTATATCCTTATAAAATTGTCCTGATGACATGAGCAACCTGAGGGCACCCTAACCCTTTTCATCCAGTTTGCCTTGCGTAAGCCTAGCGCAGAAACGTGGCCAACGTGGAAACTGGCACTCCTGTGCAGTGAGGCTGTGCGCAGCATGGTTGTGGTTTTGGGTACTGAAGGCTGCTCGCTCTGGCTGCAGGTCCAGATTCGGCCCTGGAACCTGAGCGACAGTGACTTTGTGATGGACGGCTCCCAGCCCCTCGACCCCCGAAAAACCATCTTTGTGGGAGGAGTTCCGCGCCCTCTCCGAGCAGGTAACCACACACCCACAGGAAACTGCCCTTACCCATAAGCAAACACACACACACACACACACACACACACACACACACACAGCTGACTGCTGTCTCCATGTCTCAGGTTCTAATTCGTTTAAATCTAATATAAAATGAATGTGATCTCTCCCCCACAGTGGAGCTGGCGATGATCATGGACCGGCTGTATGGTGGGGTTTGCTATGCTGGGATCGACACAGACCCGGAGCTGAAGTACCCGAAGGGGGCGGGGCGTGTCGCCTTCTCCAATCAGCAGAGCTACATCGCAGCCATAAGTGCCCGATTTGTCCAGCTGCAGCACGGAGACATCGACAAGAGGGTAAGAAGCCACGCCCACATCAACTCCTGTGCATGCTCACACACACACGCACACACACTGGCACGCATGCATGCACACACTCCACACACACACACACACACATACACACACACACATAGACACACACTGGCACGCATGCATGCACACACACACGCACACACACTGGCACGCATGCACACACACCACACACACACACACATACACACACTGGCACGCATGCATGCACACACACACACACACTCGCACACACGTGCACGCACACACTCAAAGCGGTTGGCTATTTCCCTCATGTCTGGCTGTGCTGTCGTTATCAGGCATTGGTACAGTGTAAAGGGTAACGAGCTGGACTCTCTCTGAGGTTACAGTGACACATGAAGGCATGAGGGTGAACTTTTGCTGCCTAATCAATGTCTGTGCAGTATAGTAGCCTTCATGCTTTGGATGATATTACTTTAAATTGTTGTTTCATTGATGTACAGTCTGCTGTACTTTGCCTGTTCAACATCAGGTCAGCACTGGAAAAATGCATCTTGCTGTCTCCCGAGATTGATGATTTGGTTATGTTGGCAGTGGTGTAGCTGGGCTTTTAATTCAAATGGTACACGTTCAACACTGGACATTTCAACATTCCATATTGACGTTTTCATATTTTTGAAATCTGCAGTTAGAAAAGTTATGAATTACTGTAAGCTGCTCTGGGCCAGAGTGTGGTGCAGAGCCCCAACAGAGAGAGAGAGGGGGGAGGGAGAGGGAGAGGGAGAGGGAGGTATGAAACCATACAAGAGAAATAGGGTGATGGAGGATAGAGGGATGAGAGAGAAATGGAGGGAGGCATGGAAGTGAGAGAGAGAGGTGAGGGGAAATGTTTCTAAATTTAGAAGCATTTTCTGCGATGTTCTATATTCCAGTCTCAGTATTCAGAAAGCTGATAAGACCAGACCCTCCTCTCTCCCTGGCGGAGATTACATTTTAATGTGTTTTGTCATGTCCCCGGTTTCTTTCATTAACATGTGTAATTATTACTCTGAGGGGAGATGAAAATCTTCTGGCTCAAATATCCTTTGAGGTTTTTTTTATGCGATCGGATTATTGGGGCTTTGTCTTTTTATGCAAATTCAGTCTGGCAAGAACCTCCATTGTTAATCAGCTTTTTTTTTGGCATGTGTTGTTGTCGCGGCGACTGGCTCTGAGTTTATCGCCGCAGTTACGGACGGCAGGCATTGCGTATCTCCTAATGTGTAACTAATGTCTGCAGGAGCAGGGAGGGCCAGGCTCCTGAGTACAGCGCAGGGCTCGGAGACGAACAGCACGCTCGCACAATAGGTGTAACACGACCATCTCCTGTTAGACAGTGCCACTCGGGTGGATCAGTTTCGCCAGCGCTGATTGGCTGAGTGTAGCAGTCACTGTCTCTGTCCCCACAATGGTGACTTCCCTCACCCTTTCCCCTTCTGCTTTTGCAAAAAAAAAAAAAAAAATGTTTCTAATTATTTTATACTTATATTCCTTTACTTTTCCAGGAAAAGTACTCAAAGATATGAAATCTTTTCTTTCTCTGACCAAGAATAAAACAGATTCATTTCTGGAGGTTTCTGACAGCACTGCACATTTAAAACACATGAAGAGGGTTCATGGCCATTGTGCATGGCTTGCTGGAAGCTGCAAGAAATACTCACATGCAAAAGAGGAATGCGCCAGTGAAGCAGTTTGCAGGCAGTTGACAATATTTTTTTTTTTTATAGAATACAAAAATGAAAATCAAATGCGCTCCCCCCTGCCCCCACCCTCAAACATGCCTCAGCGAGGACTTGTAATCACCCGTCTAAAAATCCATAAAAAATCAAGCTGGAACAATTAACTACTGAACACCAAAATTCAATTTCCTTTCCAACTCAACTGGAAAAAGATTATTTATCGCTTGGTTTCCATTAATTTTTTTCCGGTTTGTGACCGCATTCTAGTTCCTCTCTGCCAGGGAGAGAGGGGGCTGCCTGCTCAGAGCTAAGATGGGCACAGGCTAATTTAATTGCAGTAATTACACAGGGAGAGAGATGTGGGCACAGGCTAATTTAACTGCAGTAATTACTCGTATTTACCTGTACACCCTCTCTGTATTTACCTGTACACCCTCTCTGTATTTACCTGTACACTCTCTCTGTATCTACCTGTACACTCTCTTTGTATTTACCTGTACACCCTCTTTGTATTTACCTGTACACTCTTTTTGTATTTACCTGTACACTCTCTCTGTATCTACCTGTACACTCTCTCTGCATTTACCTGTACACTCTCTGTATTTACCTGCACAGGTGGAGGTGAAGCCGTACGTGTTGGATGATCAGTTGTGTGATGAATGCCAGGGGGCGCGCTGTGGGGGCAAATTCGCTCCCTTCTTTTGCGCCAACGTGACGTGCCTGCAGTACTACTGCGAGTTCTGCTGGGCCAACATCCACTCCCGTGCTGGACGTGAGTTCCACAAACCCCTGGTCAAAGAGGGCGCCGACCGGCCCCGCCAGATCCACTTCCGCTGGAGCTAGGAGGACCCCCAAACTGGCCCGATCCCACCACACAGCCCAGAAATAAGTGCACCCTTCTGCCCCCAAGCTGCCCGAATAGAGCATGAATGGCCGTGTACAGCGGGGATATACATACACAGTGCTGGGAGTAACTCTGCTATAGCTGTTTAAGAGCGTATTTCAGAGAAACACACTTTTACCTGCAGTCACCCAGCTGTGAGAGTAGGGAACTAACCCAGCTGTGAGAGTAGGGAACTAACCCAGCTGTGAGAGTAGGGAACTAACCCAGCTGTCTAGCTGGTGGTACAGGTTTATACTCCTAACCCTCCCCAAAACCACCGCCCACACCTCAGGCTCAGAGACTTAGCCCATGTTTCTGTGGTATGCACTCTCATGGTCTTTCAAAAGAGAGGACAAAAAAACAAACAGAAAGAAATAGATTTTCTTTTGTAGTTGTTTGGAAAACAAAAACATTTTCAGTGTAAGCTAAAAAGGTAATTGTGTTTGAGAATGTTACTGTGGGGGGTCAGTATTCTTTGGCTGCTGCTATTCCCCCCACACCCAAACCCTGCGCTTTGCGCTGCGTGTGAAGAGTGCACTTATTTTTGGGAATAACTTCATATTGATATCAGTGAGATCTGCCCCTGAGATCTGCCCCCCTGAGATCTGCCCCTGAGATCTGCCCCCTGAGATCTGCCCCTGAGATCTGCCCCTGAGATCTGCCCCTGAGATCTGCCCCTGAGATCTGCCCCCTGAGATCTGCCCCTGAGTCACTCACCAAAGGTAGCAAAGTGTATGAAGGGTAAAGGGAGCATTTCTGCCACAAAACAGAACCTTATTTTTATTTTTTAAACTCGCTATTTGCTGCGTGTTCTTATTGAAATGAAAAAAAAACACTGTAGGGTTACTTTTTTGCTCTCCATTTTGACTTGCAAAAAATAATACCTCATTATTCTTATTATATAAATTTGGTTTGTTATTAGCTGTACTAAACATTTTTAAACTTGAGCTGTATTAGAAGCTTTGCTGCTATTTATAAAATATTAATATATATATGGTATTGGTCTTATATTTAATGCTTCGTATGAATATGGGATTGTGAAAGACAAAACTGCACTGCGAGTTGAAATGCAGTTGGCAAACGCACACACACACACACTCACACACTCATGCATGCACGCATACAGACATACGCACACACACAGACAGGTGCAAACACGCACACACATGCACACATGCAGACTCACTCAGTCTCTTTTGCCATAACAGATTAGAATGTGAATAATGATAAGCCGCATGTTTATGTCTGTACACCAAATGCATGAAATATAGAGATTAAGACACATTGTACTTAAAAACAACAAAAAAAAAGTTACAAAAATCATATTACAAGGAAACATTACATAGCATGAACAATACTGACAGAAACCTAAGTATAAAAGAATAAAGGTCACAGAAAAAATACAAGCAAACAAAATGAAGAACCTGCATGCTTTGATGTGACTCAGTACAGGAGAGTTGTGTGTATAATTCTGAAACGCTGAGTTAGTTTTAGATTAGACAGCCGTTGTGCTGAGCTGGCCACAGAATGGATGTTATACCGTAGTCTCTGTGGCGTTTTGTACTCTGTGGGTTTGTCCTGTGTCGATTGAGGTCTTAGTGTAGCTCTATCTTTGATGTAGAGATCATTTATTACAGTCACATCCCTGTCTTCCCCACACCACCCCGCCCACTCCCCAAATCGTCCAATCATGATTAAAAGATCAGGTAGAATAATGTGTGAACTCATCATGAATAGAAACGAAACTGTACTGAAGGTCTAGTTTTCTTACAGAGCGTGAAGCTATGGAGGCTGATAGAGTCATTGCATTTGGTCTGTCTGACACTAGATCTCCTGATTAAGCTAAGCTAGACTAGCTATACTCTCAGGATCTTGTGATTAAGCTAAGCTATATTAGCTACTCTTAGGATCTTGTGATTAGTAGCTATACTCTTACTCTCAGGATCTTGTGATTAAGCTAAGCTATAGTAGCTATACTCTTGGGATCTTGTGATTAAGCTAAGCTATAGTAGCTATACTCTTGGGATCTTGTGATTATGCTAGGCTACAGTAGCTATACTCTTGGGATCTTGTGATTATGCTAGGCTACAGTAGCTATACTCTTGGGATCTTGTGATTATGCTAGGCTACAGTAGCTATACTCTTGGATCTTGTGATTATGCTAGGCTACAGTAGCTATACTCTTGGGATCTTGTGATTATGCTAGGCTACAGTAGCTATACTCTTGGGATCTTGTGATTATGCTAGGCTACAGTAGCTATACTCTTGAGATCTTGTGATTATGCTAGGCTACAGTAGCTATACTCTTGAGATCTTGTGATTATGCTAGGCTACAGTAGCCCTGGGATCAAACAGCCTGATTTTAACCCCCTTTAAAAAATATTCTACTCAAGCATTGAACTCCACACCTTGTTGGTTCACAGGTAAATATTTCGACAGGGCAAAAGGTGCAGGGATTTGTAGAGGCTGGCTGAGAATTTTGGGGGCGGGGCTGCTCATACAAAGTGAATGTGATTGCACAGTTTGAAAAGGGGGGCAGTCCAAGAAAAATAATCAACCCTTTCATTATAATATCATCACTGATGCCCAAGTTGTTGGTGGCCCCTCCTGACAGGCCTAGAAACGTTACAGGCCTCAAACCGCAGTATTTCCCATGAGCCTTTTCCACCCCTGCTGCCCCTGCCTGACGCTGCTGTAACCCCAAGCTGCTCAACACCTGTTTCCAAATTGCCCTCAGTTTTTCATCAGCGGAACTTCATAGTGTGTGTCACTCCACCTCTAGCCAATAGAGAGGTTTGCCATTGCAGCTGGTCTCAGCAGACTGAGCCCGGTGGCCGACTGGATGAAAGAAGAGACAGAGTGGGGATGATGAAGTCAGAGATGGAGATGAAATGGACACAAGGGAGCGGTTTTTCTCTGTGTGAGCTGGGAGAATGAAATGATCCTGCTCTGTGGCTGACCTGGGGTCAGTTTATGCTGGTGTCTGTATGAGGGGCTGAGGGGAGACGAGCTGTCACATCCTGCTCTGTGGCTGACCTGGGGTCAGTTTATACTGGTGTCTGTATGAGGGGGCTGAGGGGAGATGAGCTGTCACATCCTGCTCTGTGGCTGACCTGGGGTCAGTTTATGCTGGTGTCTGTGTCTGTATGAGGGGCTGAGGGGAGATGAGCTGTCACATCCTGCTCTGTGGCTGACCTGGGGTCAGTTTATACTGGTGTCTGTATGAGGGGCTGAGGGGAGATGGGCTGTCACATCCTGCTCTGTGGCTGACCTGGGGTCAGATTATGCTGGTGTCTGTATGAGGGGCTGAGGGGAGACGAGCTGTCACATCCTGCTCTGTGGCTGACCTGGGGTCAGTTTATACTGGTGTCTGTATGAGGGGGCTGAGGGGAGATGAGCTGTCACATCCTGCTCTGTGGCTGACCTGGGGTCAGTTTATGCTGGTGTCTGTATGAGGGGCTGAGGGGAGATGAGCTGTCACATCCTGCTCTGTGGCTGACCTGGGGTCAGTTTATACTGGTGTCTGTATGAGGGGGCTGAGGGGAGATGAGCTGTCACATCCTGCTCTGTGGCTGACCTGGGGTCAGTTTATACTGGTGTCAGTATGAGGGGCTGAGGGGAGACTCTCACTGCTTTCTGATGACTAGACTTTCAGATGTTATACTTACCCCCCAAAAAAATCAATTTACACAGAACATTTTTTTAACTTGAAGCCCAGTTGTGAGGTTGTGGATTAGAAAACGATAAAGATCCTCAGGGTTGTCCATTAGCAGCCAGAGAAAGCATAACAGTTCAAAGCCCCGCCCAAGAGCCAGATCTGAATGCTGATTGGTGCCCGCCCCGTGGGGCGGTCTCAGTGCTGTGGGTGTTCTCACTGTCAGTACGTGGGTGTTGCTGTAGGTGCATATTAGGGACAATCTTTCTCTCCTCTCTCTTTGTCTGTGTACATGTGGTGTTGGATTCTGGGAGTGGTTTAGCGTTATTATGTATATCTGTGTTTTATGTCCAGGTTTGCTGTCATAGGTGGTCGTGATTCAAGCTTTTAACGTGTCACTACTCTGTTGAGGAGAATTATACGTGTTTTTCTTTTGTTTTGAACTATTATATATATATATATATATCGCTATCTATCTATCTATCTATGTATCTATCTATATGTTTGTGTGTGTGTGTGTAAAATTATTTATTTATGAGTGTGTTATCCCCAGTCCTGTGTTCGTCTGTATACAGTCCACAATCGGTTTGGACTGTTTTGCTTTTCATATTTTTATTCATAGTGTCTCCCCCCGGCACACTAATTTATTCCTTTTTATCTTCTTCTTTTTTGTAATGGTTCAAAGGAATATGTCATAGAAAACTAATTATATTTTGTTATTTGTTTTTGTGTTACACCAATGTGTTTTAAAATCACTTTATTTTCCTCAGAACGTCTCCCTATTTTATATAATTAATTATATCAAATGATTGAAAGAAATTTTATTTTTTCGTACTAATTTATTTAAAGTTGTGTAAAAGGCCCCAAGCCAGTTTTTCTATGTAAATGAATAGGTAAATTAATATATCATAATATATATATATACATATAAATACAATGTATGTGAACGACAGAGAATGATTGCAGACTCTGACTGACCTGACAGGAAATTCTCTCACAGACAGCAGGACTAAAATGGCCGCCTCATTTGTGGAGCCACTGAAGCTATGAACATAAAACCCTCTTAAAGTTACTTGATATCCCAAAACTGACATTTTGCTGTTCTCTCTGGTCCTCCCTGCCCCAAGGTGGCACTCTTGCTGAGTGCTGAGTTCATAACTGCTCTCACCAAGGTGACTGGGAGACCTAAAAAAAAAAAAACAAATCTTCCTGGGACTCTCATTTACATATTTGGTTTTTATTTTCTATATTTTTCTGCGTTGAACACTGTGTCAGTTTGTTTTATAAAATCTTTATTTATTCCATCATTGTTGTAGACAAAACTACTATTTTTCCATTTTTTAATTTTATTTGATAAAAGGCTTGTTTTGGTTTTGTCGATTCCCCCATAACACACACAAATGTTAATGACTGTCTGGAAGCAGCGTTCTGATGAAAAGAAGAAGAACAAGGAAGCAGAATCTTCCTAAATTCATGATTATGTATATATTGATGTATTAATATATGATTAGTTTAATATATTAATATTATTGATATATATGTATGTCAACTGTTATTTAAATGTAAGGAAGTATTGAGGTTTGTGTTGCATTAATGGAAGACACTTGACATATTCTCCCTCTTGTGTTTAGCCACTGCAGGCTTCTCCTCAAAGATACTATGAAACTTGAATATAACACATTTTGAACGGCTGACTAAGCTAAACTCTGTGTTGTGACGTGCAATACTGTTTCTAATGTTTGTATAAAGAATAACAGTGTAAACCTTTTTACTGCAGATTTATTTTTTTCATTGCAGATTTGTCATTTTTACGGTTGGAAAAGAAACCCCTTTTCGTCATTGCGACTATTTTTAAAGCCAGATATCTTTGTACTGATGTAAATGATTGTAGTTATTTTGGATAGTGTTTTGCTAACAAAAGGAGAGAATTTTTCATGCATATTTCTATTTTTGTTTTGTTTCTTGTTTTATTCTTTTTTTTATTTCATTATTTTAATAGTAGCAAAATATTTGGAATAATTTTTCATATTCTGTGTCATTAATATTATTTTGTATTTTTATGTGGAAATATATACAATATAATTTTATGATGCTAATTGCTAAGATTTTATTTTATGTTAAATTATTTTTGGAGCTAAAATCTTTGTAATATTGTAAAAGTAACTAGTTTCTAAATCAGAGTTTGTGTATAGATTCACACAAGTGGTTTACGAAGTGTTTGGATTGTAATTATTACTGAATGGTTCTTTGATATGCAAATTAATATCATGTTGATTTTTATTTTTGTTTTGTATTTAAATGGGGTGTTAATTAATATCTTATTTCTTTCATTTCCTAAATAAAGACCCATTCTGTTTGGACACAAGATGGCTGCTTTCCGTGTTTTTCGATTTGATTATTTTGTCCTTTGTGTTTAGGACCCGCCCCTCGCATTGGCACCACCCCTTAGGGGTGTGTCTTTGCATCCGTATCACCATCCCTATCTTACCTCACCAAATCGTCACTCAACTCTGTGAAGGAACGATGTGCTACAGGCTGCTTCGCCCTGCAGGTTTTTTTTTTTTTTTACATAGTTGTGATATAATAATAAATCATTAAATAACTCAGAGTTTTGACTTCTCACTTGGGTGAAGCAAGTTTGATTTTAGAATTGGGCTAATAAAGTGAAAGTGCATATTCTGGCGCTCTAGAGTCACATGGCGGTGCTGTTCATCAGCGGACAGGCAGGATTTACAGGGACGGTTAGCCGCCTGCCGTAGCTCCAACATTCACTCACTCACACTCACTCACTCACTACTGTATTTGCCCAAGAAGCCCATAAATTCCTTGATTTTCACCACATCTCCGTCTGCTCAGCCTGCAGTGTGAGTGACTGTGTGTGATATTTATGAGTGAATCTCCACTCTCTGCTCAGCCTGCAGTGTGAGTGACTGTGTGTGATATTTATGAGTGAATCTCCACTCTCTGCTCAGCCTGCAGTGTGAGTGACTGTGTGTGATATTTATGAGTGAATCTCCACTCTCTGCTCAGCCTGCAGTGTGAGTGACTGTGTGTGATATTTATGAGTGAATCTCCACTCTCTGCTCAGCCTGCAGTGTGAGTGACTGTGTGTGATATTTATGAGTGAATCTCCACTCTCTGCTCAGCCTGCAGTGTGAGTGACTGTGTGTGATATTTATGAGTGAATCTCCACTCTCTGCTCAGCCTGCAGTGTGAGTGACTGTGTGTGATATTTATGAGTGAATCTCCACTCTCTGCTCAGCCTGCAGTGTGAGTGACTGTGTGTGATATTTATGAGTGAATCTCCACTCTCTGCTCAGCCTGCAGTGTGAGTGACTGTGTGTGATATTTATGAGTGAATCTCCACTCTCTGCTCAGCCTGCAGTGTGAGTGACTGTGTGTGATATTTATGAGTGAATCTCCACTCTCCGCTCAGCCTGCAGTGTGAGTGACTGTGTGTGATATTTATGAGTGAATCTCCACTCTCTGCTCAGCCTGCAGTGTGAGTGACTGTGTGTGATATTTATGAGTGAATCTCAGTCTCTGCTCAGCCTGCAGTGTGAGTGACTGTGTGTGATATTTATGAGTGAATCTCCACTCTCTGCTCAGCCTGCAGTGTGAGTGACTGTGTGTGATATTTATGAGTGAATCTCCACTCTCTGCTCAGCCTGCAGTGTGAGTGACTGTGTGTGATATTTATGAGTGAATCTCCACTCTCTGCTCAGCCTGCAGTGTGAGTGACTGTGTGTGGTATTTATGAGTGAATCTCCACTCTCTGCTCAGCCTGCAGTGTGAGTGACTGTGTGTGATATTTATGAGTGAATCTCCACTCTCTGCTCAGCCTGCAGTGTGAGTGACTGTGTGTGATATTTATGAGTGAATCTCCACTCTCTGCTCAGCCTGCAGTGTGAGTGACTGTGTGTGATATTTATGAGTGAATTTCCACTCTCTGCTCAGCCTGCAGTGTGAGTGACTGTGTGTGATATTTATGAGTGAATCTCCACTCTGCTCAGCCTGCAGTGTGAGTGTCTGTGTGTGATATTTATGAGTGAATCTCCACTCTCTGCTCAGCCTGCAGTGAGAGTGACTGTGTGTGATATTTATGAGTGAATCTCCACTCTCTGCTCAGCCTGCAGTGTGAGTGACTGTGTGTGATATTTATGAGTGAATTTCCACTCTCTGCTCAGCCTGCAGTGTGAGTGACTGTGTGTGATATTTATGAGTGAATCTCCACTCTCTGCTCAGCCTGCAGTGTGAGTGACTGTGTGTGATATTTATGAGTGAATCTCCACTCTCTGCTCAGCCTGCAGTGTGAGTGACTGTGTGTGATATTTATGAGTGAATTTCCACTCTCTGCTCAGCCTGCAGTGTGAGTGTCTGTGTGTGATATTTATGAGTGAATCTCCACTCTCTGCTCAGCCTGCAGTGTGAGTGACTGTGTGTGGTATTTATGAGTGAATCTCCACTCTCTGCTCTGCTCTGCCTGCAGTGTGAGTGACTGTGTGTGATATTTATGAGTGAATTTCCACTCTCTGCTCAGCCTGCAGTGTGAGTGACTGTGTGTGATATTTATGAGTGAATCTCCACTCTCTGCTCAGCCTGCAGTGTGAGTGACTGTGTGTGATATTTATGAGTGAATCTCTACTCTGCTCAGCCTGCTCTTCTCAGCCTGGCCTCAGTCCAACACCACACCTCCTGCAGCTGAGGGCAGAACCAGGAAGTCACCCCACTCTCTCTCACACAGTTTCAGAGAAACGAAACTAAACTCCGTCTCTGTCAGTGCGCGCAGTAAAATGGCACAAGCTGGAGATCTACTGGATCAGGACCAGTTCAGCTGTCCGATCTGTCTGGATCTACTGAAGGATCCGGTGACTATTCCCTGTGGACACAGTTACTGTATGGGCTGTATTAAGGGCTGCTGGGATCAGGATGATCATACTGGTGTCTACAGCTGTCCCCAGTGCAGACAGACCTTCACCCCAAGGCCTGTTCTGGGCAGAAATATTATTGTGGCTCAAATGGTGGAGAAACTGAAGAAGACAGGACTCCAAGCTGCTCCTCCTGCTCACTGTTACGCTGGACCTGGAGACGTGGCGTGTGATGTCTGCACTGGGAGAAAACTCAAAGCTGTAAAGTCCTGTCTGGTGTGTCTGGCCTCTTACTGTGAAACTCACCTCCAGCCTCACTATGAATCTCCTGCTCTTAAAAAGCACAAACTGGTCCAAGCCACTGGAAACCTGCAGGAGAAGATCTGCTCTCATCATGACAAACTGCTGGAGGTTTACTGTCGTACTGATCAGCAGTGTATCTGTTTACTGTGTCTCCTGGATGAACACAAAGGCCATGATACAGTCTCAGCTGCAGCAGAAAGGACTGAGAAACAGGTAAGACTGGAAATCTTTCCTGGCAGCTCTGATACTGGCTATAATGGAATTTTGGAATAGTGTAAGAATTTCAGCTGTTTCATCAAAACAGTGTCATACAGGCTATGATAATATATTGAATAGTAGTATTCCTTTTTGTATGTTGTGTTTATGATAATGTAGCCTTTAAATGGAGGCTTCTCTGTCTGAAGGTCTACAACATATACATGTTTTGAAAACAACCCCATGGTGGAATTTAGCTTCATTATGCAGTTCAATTGGGAAAAAAATAACACATTTTTACGTTTTTAAAAAGTATTAAAATAACACTTTTTAACAATGCAAGAAACCTCAAGATCATATGTTTAATGTTTTAAAATCTTGCTATGAATCATTATTAAAATGTCATAACAATAATTGTAATTTTGTGGGTGTGAAAAACTGAACTGAACACAATCATTTTTGGGTGTGAAGTCCACAGTGATAAAGCAGTAAGAGCAGGAAGTGAACACAAGCCAGCTCTCTGTGACAGCTCTGTTCACACCCCTCACCCCCCTATTCACTCCCTGAATGGGAATCAACATGGCTGGAGCAGCTAGTTCACTCACACAGTTTAACAAGCTTTACCCATAAGGCCAGTGCACTTCTACACACTGACCTGCAGAATGTCAGACAGTTTAGTGATTAGTTATTTCATCGTAATTAATGTAACCCAGAATGAACATACTGTATTATAATATAACAGAGAAAAACAATCTGTCCACAGAAGCAGCTGGGGAGACACAGAGGAAATCCCAGCAGAGAATCCAGGAGAGAGAGAAGGAGCTGCAGGATCTGAGACAGGCTGTGCAGTCACTCACGGTGGGTACTGACCAGAGGAGAAGACAACAGCTGGCTGCTGGAAGAGCCATTTCAGGGCTCAGTCAGGGCTCTCCTCCAGTCAGCCAGTGAGGAGCCCAGTGTTGGGCCACTTTCCAGCCCTGTGGGGCTCAATCCCACTGAGCCACACTGTGGGGAACAGGCTGTCTGGGGTTCCAGTAAGAGCTGAGTGAAAGGCCTAGTTCAAATGTGCAGCCCTCCTCTCTGTGTGTCTCCTAACAGCACTCTGCACAGGCAGCAGTGGAGGACAGTGAGAGGATCTTTACTGAGCTGATCCGCTCCATTGAGAGAAGGCGCTCTGAGGTGAAAGAGCTGATCAGAGATCAGGAAAAGGCTGCAGTGAGTCGGGCTGAAAGACTCCTGGAGCGACTGGAGCAGGAGATTGCTGAGCTGAGGAGGAGAGACGCTGAGCTGGAGCAGCTTTCACACACAGAGGATCACATCCATTTCCTCCAGGTAACATCACTGGCTCTCTGACTATCTGCACTGTGTACATTGTACATACATGGTGAGGCGTGTTCCTCATTAACTAAGATCTGCACCTGGCATCTCCACAGGAATGTGTATTGAGACTGTTTTGCTCTGTCTGTCTGTCTGTCTGTAGAGCTGTCAGTCTGTCTGTGCCCCTCCTGGACCTGGAGACTTACCCAGCATCACTGTCAATCCACACCTCTCTTTTGAGGCTGTGAGGAAATCTGTCTCTCAGCTGAAAGAGCGACTGGAGGACATCTGCAAGGGGAATTAGTCAAGATCTCTGAAACAGGTGATCACTGGAGACATAATTTTTTTCTTGATTTGAATTCATTTAATTCTCTATATATCTGAGCTCCTTTGTTGATTCTTTTCTCTTTTACCAGTGAAGGAAGGAAATATTCTAAAGACTGCAGAGCCCAGGACCCTAAAGCAGCCCACCCAGAGTATGTACACACACACACACACACACACACACACACATTCACACACACACACACACACACACACACACACACACACACACACACACACACACACACACACACTGCACAGGGACACACACACACACACACACACACACACACACACACACACACACCCTGCTGCTGTGGTTCTCAGTGCAGGGTAGTGCTAGCTCAGTGTACAGTATGAGTGTAGTCAGAGTATACACACGCACACACACACACACACACACACACACGCAAGCGCATACACACACACACACACAAACACACACACACACACACACACACACACACACACACACACACACACACTGCTGCTGTGGTTCTCAGTGCAGGGTAGTGCTAGCTCAGTGTACAGTATGAGTGTAGTCAGAGTATACACACACACACACACACACACACACACACACACACACACACACACACACACACACACACACACACACACACACACACACACACACACACACACACACACACACACACACACTCCCTGCTGCTGTGGTTCTCAGTGCAGGGTAGTGCTAACTCAGTGTACAGTATGAGTGTAGTCAGAGTACTGGTCCTCTGGGTTGTTTCTGAGTGCAGTGAGTTTATGTTGCTTCCTGGTCTGTTCATTGCTCAGCTCTGCAGGGTCCTGTATCTCTGCTACCTGCTCTCTGTCTGCTCGCCATGGCAACCAGGGAAATCTGCTACATTGTTGCAGTTTCAAACTTTCAGTTCCAACTGTCACTGCAGTTTAAAAGCAAACTGCCAAAACTACTGAGCCTCCAGCGCTAACCTGGATAACACATTATATTACAGGATATTACATTATATTAATCTCACTTTCACTTTTGGACTATTTCTTTATGCACATTTTACATAAAAAACAGCATTCTGCTCCTCCAGGAAATCTGATGAAAAGTGAATCTTTAGGCTCTCATGTTGTGATTCTCTCTGCAGTGAAAGAAGTCCATATTGTAGAGCCCAGGACCAGAGAGGACTTCTTACAATGTGAGTCTGAAATTAAACTAAAATTAAACAATAAGGCAATGTGTGAATATGAGGAAATATGAATAAAATTAATATTTGAAGTATTTTGTGCACTCATGTTCTGATTTACTTTCAGGATCTCATAAATCTTCTCCTCCATCAGATCCCTGTTATAATTCAGCTGCAGTGATTCTGGCATTAAACATATGGATAAAATATGATAATATGTATATTACAGTTACACACTGTACAGAGATAGTTTCAGATAATATGTGATAATACGTTTCACAGTTATCCATATCTGTATGTAGAATTAGAAAAGCAAATATCACTTTTATGGAAAATTCAACAGTCAGGTAAAGAAGGAAAAAAGAAAGCAACAGAAATAAAAGCTTTAAAGTGAACAAAATAATCAACAGTGTAGTAATAATCAATGTAAATATGAAATGATTAAAATGTAAAATATGTAAGTGATGTAATGTGATGATTATGATTACTGAGCTCTCTTCTCTCCTTCTCCTCCATCAGATTCCTGTCGGCTCACACTGGACCCCAACACAGCGTATAGAAACATCCGTCTGTCTGAGGGGAACAGAAAGGCGACATGGGTGAGAGAGACCCAGCCATATCCTGATCACCCAGAGAGATTTGACTGCTTAGCCCAAGTGCTGTGCAGAGAGGGTCTGTCTGGACGCTGTTACTGGGAGGCTGAGTGGAGTGGGAGGGGGGTTTATAGCAGTGACATATAAAGAGATCAGCAGGAAAGGAGGGGGTGACTCTGCTCTGGGACGTAATGCCAAGTCCTGGAGTTTGTTCTGCTCTCCTTCCAGCTACTCTTTCTGGCACAATAATAATCACACTAAAATCGCTGTGCCCTCCTCCTCCTCCAGAATAGGAGTGTACCTGGATCACAGGGCAGGAACTCTGTCTTTCTACAGCATCTCTGACACAATGACCCTCCTGCACAGAGTCAAGACCACATTCACTCAGCCCCTCTATCCTGGGTTTGGGGTTTATTATGGCTGTTCTGTAAAACTGTGTGATCTGAGCTGAAGGAGAGAATACTGAAAGAGGGAAAAACACTCCCATCATCATTACCATATAAAGAAATAATACAATAAAATAAACAATTGCTGAAAATACATATACAAATAAAAACCTTTACATTTCATTTTTCATAAAAACTCATTTTAAAGAGTGCATTCTCGGTTAGATCTTCTGTAAAACTGTGTGATCTGGGATGAGGAGAGAAGGAAAATACTCTAGTGAAACTGAAATTTAAATTTAAAAGTTTGCATAAATTGCTCAAACTACTACAGCATTTTAGGAAAAAAACTGTAGTTAATTGTGTGCTTTTCCTGTGTATGTGTGAATGCTGTATCAGGGATATCCAACCCTGGCCCAGCCTCTCTCTGTCACATGCTTTGGTCCTGCCCTGAGTTACAGGAGCTCTGGAGTTCAGTCTGTGAGACTCTTTCACTCATAATGAAATGCTGTACTGAGCCCGCTCTGCTATCAGGGCTTTTAGGAGCCGCCCCAATTGGGCTGCACTCACCTGAGCACCAGTGACGTGCGGTCAGGGGAGGCAGGTGAGGCAGTGCCTCACCAGCCATCATGGAAAGAAAGAAAATATATAATAATAAAATAATTTAAATTGTTATATTCATCCGGTGGTTTGTACTAAAAATATTTATTTTTCATTTAGCTTCACCAATTTCGATCATTCTTTCTTCAAAATCGCTGAATTTTCTTAATTTCCCATTCAAATGCTTGGAAGCGATGCCGGTGAGGCAGCAGCGAGCTCAGCCTCACCTTGGATTGCGCAACCCCTGGCTAACTGCGCTGGCTGCTAAGCGGAGAGAGCATGTTGCTGTACGGCGTCAATAAAATGGTTTAAACACATTTAATATGTAAACTGATTTTCAATAATTTAGCTTATGTATATAATGTACAGTGCTTTTTGTCACCAACTGTGTTTGTGTAACGTGTTTCGTGTGCTGAGCGATTATAAACGGCAGAGAACAGGTTGGAGGTGAGGCAGGCAGTTCTCTTGCCTCATGGCAGGGGGCGCTCAAGATCCCAGACATTCGTCTTGTCACTCCACAACTGCAGAGTAAGTGACAGCGAGCTAGGCTAAACGATACGGTAAGCAAGTCAAGTGCAGCGATAGATTATTAGAGATAGAGATTATTTTTTTCCTCTCGCCTATCCCGACTTTCAACATGGATGACTACATTTCGACACTAAAACAGTTTTCTCAAGTGGACTTTCAATCGAAGCAGGAGATAATAACTAAAGGAAGACCAACGCCGGAGCTGAAAGGATTGCTTGTATGTGTAAAGGATGCAGAAGTGAAACATAACCTGTAAACTGCTGTCAATCTATGCATCTATTTGCAAATCTGATTCTGATGACGTCAGTGCCTCACCAGCTATGAACCTCACCGCACGTCACTGCTGAGCACTTACCTGTGTTTGTCTGAGGGGAGCAGAGAGGTGAGATGGGAGAAACAGCCCCAGTCATACCCTGAACACCCAGAGAGATCTGACACCTGTGTGCAGGTGCTGTGCAGAGAGGGCCTGTGAGATGGTCACATGTTCCACTCCTCAGTGTGACCAAACGGACAGTCGCTCTGTGGGGCACGTCTTAGAGTCAGGCAGCAGTGAGCCCAGCGGCTGCTTTAGTTACTGACCTTGCAGTGGAGATGCTCCAGTCTCTGCTGCTGCTGAGTCTGTCTGCTCAGTCAGAGAGCTGGATGCTGTGGGGAGGGTGCTGTGATCAGGCTGACCTCTGGTGGACAGAGGCGGTATTGCAGCTTAGCGCTTTATGTTGTGCTGGGTCCCAGAGTTTGCGGAGGGGCTTACTAGTCTCATTCACTCTGACTTTCCTTTATCATTTCTGCTTACGTTTATGGAAGAAATAGTGTTAGCATTTGATTCAAGATTTTCTGAAGAACTACTTTAAAAAAAAAAAAAAGTGGCCACTTGGGAGGCAGAATATGTAATCAGGTAATGATGATAATCATGCATGGCACAAGTGTGTCTGTCGCAAATGGATGATTAAAATAAAATGTATTGATTGATGGTAACAATAAAATATACAGATTTAAAGACAATTGTCCTTGTTCATTTTTATTATTGATTGTAATAATCAAAAATGTTGTATTAATACATTATTCTGTAATCAAATGACAATGTACAGTTTTCCATTATCCACAATGTTTCTTCTGGAAATTAACACACAGTCTGGCTGCACCATGATGGTGGACAAAAGTTTAAAAAACAAGGTCTTGACTGCAAGTACCATCTACTTATTGCAGCAGTAGAAAACAATGAAATCTGGTTTGACACCTGTCCCCCACTGCTGAGTGTGTGAACACAGAATGAGGGGTTGTGAGGTGAACACAGTGTGGTGTGACGGGGTAAAGAATAGCTCTGAGGGTGTCTGCCAGGGGAATCAGGTAAGTAAGATCGTGAAAAAGGCATTTCCATCATGGATCTGCAGTGGGGAGTTCATTAATGAGGAAGAGAAAAACTGGTTTTATGTTTTTATTTTTGTTTTTTAATCCTCCAATTGGATGGGATTTTCACAGTTCGCTCCACAAAAAAACCTCAGGTCTGGAGATGGGCTCAGCCAGCAATGATGTCACTTCCTGGCAGAGGCACACAGGGAAACACATGGCGGCAGCTGGACTCTCACTCCCACATCTGTGTGTGTGTGTTTATTTGTTTATATGTTTATGTGTGTGTGTTTACCTTGCATTCATGAATTGGCACTCATACCAACTCATTCAGATTTTAACAGTGAAATAATGCTCTTTTGAAATGCAGAGGTCATTCCAGTGTGTATCCTTCCTCTGTCTGCTTCTCCTGCCTCCCTCAGTTGGCCTCACTCTCTCTGTTTCTCTCTGTTTTGGTTCATTTCAATTCAGTTTTTGTTTACTGGCAGGGCAGCTACAGACAAGTTACCAAAGCAAAGCATACACAACATGCAAAATATATTTAATAAAATAACCACATTACATAACCACAAGCATGTTGATATATAAAAAGAAATATCTGAAGAACTTTGCTCTCTCCCCATCCTCTCCTGACCAATGACCCTGGCTGCTCTAGCAGGGCATAGGAGATTCACACCTGCCCCTGTGAGGGGGGCAGGTCTACTGCAGCTGAATTTTTCTTTGTTTTTTAGCTTTTTTTCTGTGGGCTGGGGTGACCGATGAGTTTTGTGGATCACTGATTCTTGCGTTATGCTGCTCGTGCTGGTGTGCTGTTGCTTTCACCTCTCTCTCTCTCTTTCTCTCTCTCTCTGTCTCAGCTGCACAGTCCTGCAAGGTGGGGCTGTTTGGCAGACTGCGCAGTTTCCACACTCTCAGTCTCTGCAGCAGATGTTCACATTGCTACTTCCTGCTATCTGTAAACAGGACCCAAAGCTGGCCACCCACATGCCTGTCTGTGTGACAGCATCACTGCTGCCACGTGATAAACTGCTGTCTCCTACTCTTTAACTCCTGATTTGAGTGCCTTTTACTCTTGGAGTCAGAGTCCTGGCAATGAGCCAGTGTGTTAAAGACTCTCCTGTATATGCTGATGAGCCAAAGTGTTAATGCCGTGTTCTAAAGGGCCATTGTGTGTTAATTTTATGTACTAATAGGCTAGTGCGTTAGTGTCTCTGTATGCAAACAACCCAGTGTGTTAATGACTCTGTATGCTAACAGGCTAGCGTGGTAGACTCTGTATGCTAACAGGTTAGTGTGTTAGACTGTGTATGCTAACAGGCTAGTGTGTTAATGACTCTGTATGCAAACAACCCAGTGTGTTAGATTCTGTATGCTAACAGGCGAGTGTGTTAGACTGTGTATGCTAACAGGCTAGTGTGTTAATGACTCTGTATGCTAACAGGCGAGTGTGTTAGACTGTGTATGCTAACAGGCTAGTGTGTAAATGACTCTGTATGCTAACAGGCGAGTGTGTTAGACTGTGTATGTGGGATTAAAGAGGGAAACTCTTGTGTGGGCGCAGCAGAGTGAATCAGAAAGGAGAGTTGCACACTGGGAGAGTTCAGAAAGGGCCAAAGGGCTGGGGGGGGCAAGCAGGGGTGGGGTGGGGTGCAGTGCGTAATTTGGAGAGTGGGCGTCTGAAACTGCTACAGAGAGAGAAACACACACTGCTTCAGCACAGCACAGAGAGGCAGGCTGGGCCACACATGCCTCAGTCAACAGACGAGGAAAGAGACGGAGCAAGAAGAAAAGAGAGGGAAGAGGAGGAAACGAGACGGCAAGAGAAAGGAAGAAAGGGAGTGCAGAGGAAGACTTTAGAAACAGATTAGGACAGAGTGAGAAGGAGGAGGAAGAGAGAGAGCAGCGATGAGTGAGCGGGTCGGTCAGATCTGCGGGCGGCCGGTGGCTGGACTCAGGGGCTGTACTGACCAGGGCCCAGCAGAACTCAGAACCGCCACTGCACTGGGGACAGGTCCGGCACTGCACTGGGGACAGGTCCGGCACTGCACTGGGGACAGGTCCGGCACTGCACTGGGGACAGGTCCAGCACTGCACTGGGAACAGGTCCGGCACTGCACAACAGCAGCACAAAACCCACCCCCCTTTCACACGGGAAGGTAAGACTCACACACAGCAGCACAAAACCCACCCCCTTTAAGGTAAGACTGCTCTGGATCACACACACACACACACACACACACACACTCACACACACTCACACACACACACACACACACAAACACTCACACACACTCACACACACACACACACACACACACACACACACACACACACACACACACACACACCACCCACACGCACACACACACACACACACACACACACACACACACTCACACACACACACACACACACACACACACACACACACACACACACACACATATGAGCATTTTCACACACACACACACACACACACACGCACCCACACACACACACACACACACACGCACATTTTCGTGTAATATGCAGGTTTCTTGCCTTTTAGGGTTTGTGCTCCGGTGCTTCCTCTATTTTCATTTCACTCTGGGATGAACCAAAATGGACTGAATGTAATTTTAATACAAAATACTTCTGCAGTAAATGTATCTTTGGACTGGTGGAGGCATAGGTTCATTTCCAGGTGGTATATTTATAATTTTCAGTTTATAAATTTAGTAAATAATATGTAATCTTCACAGTGGCAGGGAAGTGAACTATAAGAACGTGAACAATAAAAATACTGTTTCAAAAATACAGTTTCCCTCAATGCATTTCTGAAATAGATATGCCATAGATTTCAGAAGAGATGCACTTTTTCAAATAATTTTGATGAAATGACAAACTATCATTTTAGGATCTGTACCATAAAAAAATGCAGTTTTGTCATCAGTGAAACATCAGCATCATCTGATCAGTGACACAGCTGAGTCATGTGATCAGTGACACAGCTGCATCATGTGATCAGTGGCACAGCTGCATCATCTGATCAGTGACACAGCTGAGTCATGTGATCAGTGACACAGCTGAGTCATGTGATCAGTGACACAGCTGCATCATCTGATCAGTGACACAGCTGAGTCATGTGATCAGTGACACAGCTGAGTCATGTGATCAGTGACACAGCTGAGTCAGGAGCACTACCTGCAAATGTCACTCCTGGCGTTTAAGAGAGAATCTCCTGGTGCTGTGCTGGAGTCCCGGCTGCCCCATTAAAACTATGGCCCAACCTTCCCGGAGAAAGGTAGGGGTTAAGCTGGCTAAATCTGTTAGTCTCATCGCTCTCACGCAGCTAAACTTCTTTGGTCGGGCACCTGTGGATGTCTGAACCGAATATACGCTGACTCTGTCTCTGATGACACAGGCCGTGTGTCTCAGGTGTGACGTCTGCAGGTGTAGCATCGCTGTCACATGACTCGGAGAAGTCACATGATTACAGCTTCCTCTTCCTGAGTCAGCAGTGAGAGGTGCTCCAGGAGGCCGATGTGTTCAGATGAGTTTGGGGGAAAAGAATCTCCCAGAACAGGGGAACTGCAGTGAGACTGACAGTGTGTGGAAACGCAGGCAGGTGCGATTGGGTTACATTGCAGCTCATTTTTCACAACATAAAGGAGGAAACGGAGAGCAGGGAGGGGGTGTGCACATGTGCTTGCGTGTGGTTTGTCCTATGCGCTGGATTGTATCCCAAACAAAGAAGTGTATCCGTGGTTACATGTGAAATATTTGGCAGGAAATGGGCTGGTCAGATGTTTGACACATTAAAATAAATAAGCATTCTTGCAGGGACATGCGTTTCTCCTCCAGCACGCAGTAAGGCCCCAGGCTGCTCCTCTCAGTGGAACACACTTTCCTTTCAGTGTAACGAGTTTGATGGGATATCCGACATTCGCGCGGGAGGCTGAGAAATGTCCCATGTGGTGTTCTTTTTTCCTCAAGTGATGTCATGGCTGGGAGTCTCCCCACCATTTAGCGCACAAAACTCACGAATTACAGCGGCTCTTCCCTCTATACGCCGTGTGTTCATGCATGCGCACACTCCTCTTCAGCCCGCTGGCTGCTCAACGGCCAAGTCGAGCACAAGGAAGGCACTAATTTTACAACTAGGCTTAGGGTGAGATTTATCAAACTGAGGTTTGTCAAATCTGATCTGAATACACTAGCAATAAAGCAAGCAAGAACCCTGTGTACAAACATAAAGGAGGTCCGGGTGGGTACCTCATCCAGTGGTGGTAGCAGATTTATCTCACATATATCGTTCATCAGTTACATTCTGATTACAGAATATTTGTATATCTTTAAAACCCCCGTGACCTTACTGGTATGTGTTCAGTCGGAGTACTCGTCTGCCCCCCCCGTTACGCCACGAATACGCAAAGAATGAAGCCATTCTTACAGATGAAGTTCATGCAGTCGATGGATCCACCAACCCCCCACCCCCACCCACACCCACACCCACAACTCCAACTCCGACCTCCCCCCGGGCAAATTCCCTATCTGCTTTGTGTGGAAATATTTGAAATACTTTCCCCTTGTTTTGACTGCCTGCACTTGCTGTCAGAAAAAGTACTTTTTATAAACAGAAGGCCAACTTAGGACAAATCCATTGTTTTCATCACTACAGTGCTGCTACTCAAATTTAATCATCTATTCATTATCTAAGGGTACTAAGGGACAGGCACACACACACACACAGACACGTATCATGCACAAGCACATGCATGCAAACACACACATGCAACAATGCACAGAAAACACCTGCACTTGAATGCACACACACAAGCTTCCCCACATACACAAAAACAGATATGCAATCATGCATTTACATGCATGTACACATAACCACACGCACGCGTGTACATGGAAACATGCATGCTCTTACATATGTAAATGCATATAGCATACACATGTGCAAACATGCATGTTTTCTTATGATATATGCTTGTGCACACACATAAACATGCACACACAAATATGCATACACATGCATGTACACACACAGACAAACACACTTGGTCCCTCAAGTATTATCTTTTGCCAGTTATCAGCATCAGTTGTCTTTCATTCATCATCTCTGTGCCAGATATGTTTGTTTGATGGAAATGATCATTGTAAACATTGCTGCTAATGGCTGCACATTCAAGTGCGTGAGATAGACGATGTTACAGTGCAGCCAATTCGAAATTAAAGAGTTAGATTTAAGATGACAAAAGAGACGACTGGGGTTTCCGATCGGTGGCTGTGTGATGCAATGCAGTCGTTTGATCCAGGTCTTCCCGCATCATGATGTCACGTTTCGTGTCATTTGTTTTCACAGCGAAGTCTGACAAACAGCCACCTCCACCCCGCCAGCAAAGAAGCGAGCTTTGACTGTGGTTTGGCGCCCAGAGTTACTGAACTCTGAAACGTCCCAGAGGAGTTCTGTGTGAGTCCTGCTTGTTCCTGCCCACATATTTGTGTGGTTAGAAACAGCGCTGAAACCCGACAGAGCGGCAATGCCTGTCCACATCTGTCCTCGCGGCGTGCATCAGCAGATCAGGTTTCATGACATCAGCCGGTGCCGTACAGTTATTGAGATGCTTATGTTATTGCTAAGGTATGCGCAGCCCTGACCTGAAACCGTGCACACACCGCAATGTTGCTGGCTTGTTTTGTGGAAACCTCCGACCGAATAACAGCGAACAAGGCTCGCGTGTTCCCAGCACTCCAGACGAGGCAAACGGCCCAATCTTTCAGCCAGACGCAGAGAAGAACAAGGAAACCATCCTTCAGCTCTCAGACAGGTCGAAGCCGCATGCCAAGAGAGGAGAGCAGGTTTTCTGAAACCGCTTCGCTTCACTCTGACTCGGGTTTTACTGTGTGATGTCCAGAGTCTGGCTGCATGAGATGCTGGGTATGTTATCCAATTAATCAATTAGAATGTGTTTAATTTGCATGTGTTTCTTTTGCCTCTGTGCTTCAACTGTTTTCCCCGTATGGGTCCTCTCAGTTTTAAAGCTCTTTGTTTCCTTTATGAGACGAATTCCCAGCAATATGAGTTGCTCTTTTTAACAGCTGTGACTCCAGTCTCTTGTGTATTTTTCATGTTGATCCATCTTGGGAAAAACTCAAACATTCTTTTTAGAGTCTGATGTCATGACGCCCATGTTATGATATGCTTATTACATGCTTATTGCACACTTATTAGTCTTTGTGTTGGAGTCTCCAATTGTTTCTGTGTCACGGTTTCCCCAGATGACAGCCTGAACCCTGGCCATGCCAGTGCTGTTACTGCCAACAGGGAAGGAGAGTTTCCGCTCATTGCACAAGAACGCCCCCTGTGGACAAGTGCCTGTGGTGCATTCTCGCATTCTCTGCTCTCTCACCTGAGCTGACAGCAGCAGCAGTGATATTTACTACAACAACAAGAATAATAATAATTATTATATAACGAGTGAAACATTCGAATTTTCAGTTTTCCATGTAGGACTTAAGTTTTAAACAAGGTTAAATTCTTGCTGTCTATTTTGAAAGTGCTCAGTGGCAGAGCAAACAGTGAAACAAACCTACATTGTGCTAAGATAATTTTCAGGACAAAATGATGGTGACAGAACAGATGTTTTCAACGACCTCAGTTTATAAAGAGATTGGCCATAATGAAAACCGGCTCACACAAGCTGTCACAGGGAGGTGTGCGACTGACACGCAGGCGGAGTGGAGCATCTCTCTCTCTGTTAAATATCTCTGTCAGGATGCGTGTGCTCGTGGGCGGAGCTCTTGACTGGCAGCTCCTGCCAAGAGAAACAGCGTTCTCACCGGCCTCTGATTCTGTTGAACCCTGGGGTGTTATACATGACTGTCTGATTTAATGTTGCACCATTTAGTATTTCCATGTATCAGCAATGCTGTTTAACATTGTGGTTTTCTGTTGTTTTTCGTTTCGGTTCTGTTGGGCTGTTTTTGTGTGTTTCGGTTTTTTCCGTTTCCCCAGTCCATGTGCTTTTGTTTTCATTGCCTTTCTGTGTCTGCCCCGCCTCCTGCCTCGTTACCTGATTGTCCATTTGTTTCGCCTGCCTCACTGTTCACCTGTGTCTCGTTTGCTCGTTAGTCTGTGTATTTATACCCTGCTCTGTTGTGTGTTTGTTGCAAGTTCTTCTCGGTTTTCCCTGTGTATTCGTATGTGCCTTTTTTCTGTTTCTGGATTGTCTGCCTGTTATTACCTTTGTCTGTTCCCCAGTTTTTCATCTCCTGCCTGCTGATCTTGTACTTTTGCCTTGTCTTACTGGTTTTCATTTTTCTGCCTGTCTCCTGACTTCACCTTTGGATTGTGATTATGTACTGTTGCCGTGACCTCCTGGTTTTTGACCCCTGCTTGGCTTGACTATGTTTTTGTGGATTTTAGCTGTTAATAAACTTTGGTTTCCCGAGTGTCCCATGTCACTGTGTTGAACCGTATACCTGCACAGAAGTAATGAGGCTGTTCTCTGTCCCTCCCCCTGTAGATAAGTAATGAGGCTGTTCTCTGTCCCTCCCCCTGTAGATAAGTAACGAGGCTGTTCTCTGTCCATCCCTCTGCAGGGTCCAGGATGTGGCTGTTAGTCGGTGTGTTTGGTCTGTGTTTCTGCCCGTGCACAGCAGCGCAGCATCTGGTGGGTGGAGCAAAGGGAGCCACGCCCCGTTTGGTGTGCAGTGTTCCAGGGGCCCCAGGGCTGCCGGGGAAACCAGGCCCTGGCGGCCCCACAGGGCCCCACGGTGACATTGGCCTCCCTGGACGGGATGGCCGGGATGGGCGCAAGGGCGAGAAAGGAGAGAAGGGTGTAGCAGGTACAGATCACAGTTTTTCCCACCCTGAACTTTGCAGAACAGTTTATTCTCTAGCAACATGTCTCTGTCCAACCAGCCTTGGGGGGGGGGGACAGCTGCATCCCCTCTGATTAATGTATCAGCAGGCCCTCACTTCTCTCCACTTTGCACACACACCATAAACCACTGTCTTTGTAGTCAGACGATCACAAAGTCAGCATAAACACATTTTGCATATCTGCAGTCACCCAGTCGACCAGCAGTGGCCGCAAGAGAGCAATCCGACTGTCAGAGTCTAAACCTTTTCTCAGTGTGGCTGGGCCAGTACTGACCTCCAGCCGTAGCCAGGAACGCTGCAGCTTGAACTGGAATACCCTTGCTTCTCAAATCAACGCTTCACTGCATGAGCCTCCCATAGGCTCCTCATCACATTGCATTTAAGCATTTACAGCTTCCTTCCGTCTCTCTGGTTTTACTTCAGTGCTTTTATGACACTATGATCTGAGTCACAGCAGTGGAATTCTGGGACATGTAGTCAAGTTGAAAAGGATACACAGATTTCAAGAAGCTTGTATGAGAGCAAGACGATAATGGATTTCTGGGAGATGTTGTTTGAGGCCATTATTGATGTAACCCCACTACATTGGGTTGGTTGCTTCCATTTCAGGGGTGAAGGGTCGTGTGGGGCCCACAGGAAAAATGGGCCAGCGAGGGGAACGCGGGCCAGCCGGGAAGAGAGGACCGGGAGGCCCACAAGGGGATGGCGGGCCACTGGGATCCGGGGGTCCCCAAGGCAAGAAGGGTGAGAAGGGCCAGCGAGGGCCACGGGGGACCCCAGGAATCTGCAGGTGTGGCAGCCTGGTCCCCAAAGTGGCCTTCTCTGTGGGCATCACCACCAGCTATCCGGCCGAGAGAGTGCCCATCAAATTCAACAAGGTACTGCGTGTGGCTCTAAGCTCTGTGCTAGGAAACTATACATCACATGCATGAGTCAGTGTGCTCTCAGATCCTGCTGCCAGAGGTGCCTGGCCTGAGACCAACACACTTAACCAGCTTAACGACCATCCCCAGTGTGGCTGGGCCAATGGGTGACCTATGGCAATAGCTGGTAATGGAGACTGTAGGTAAATGGGCTTGATGCAGTGCTGGATACTCTGTAGACTGTAGGTGAATGTGCTTGATGCAGTGCTGGATACTCTGTAGACTGTAGGTAAATGGGCTTGATGCAGTGCTGGATACTCTGTAGACTGTAGGTGAATGTGCTTGATGCAGTGCTGGATAATCTGTAGACTGTAGGTAAATGGGCTTGATGCAGTGCTGGATACTCTGTAGACTGTAGGTAAATGGGCTTGATGCAGTGCTGGATACTCTGTAGACTGTAGGTAAATGGGCTTGATGCAGTGCTGGATACTCTGTAGACTGTAGGTAAATGGGCTTGATGCAGTGCTGGATACTCTATTGGTAAAGGGTGATTCTTGCTGTTCTCATTATCTCATGTTGTTCTGCTCTTAAAGGTCCTGTTCAACGAGGGCAGCCACTACAACCCCCAGACTGGCAAATTCATCTGCGCCTACCCTGGAGTCTACTTCTTCTCCTACGATATTACGTTGGCCAACAAGCACCTGGCCATCGGACTGGTGCAGAATGGCCAGTACCGGATCAAGACCTTTGACGCTAACACGGGAAACCATGACGTGGCATCGGGCTCCACCATCATGTACCTGAACCCGGAGGATGAGGTGTGGCTGGAGATCTTCTACACCGACCAGAATGGCCTTTTCGCTGACCCCGGCTGGGCTGACAGCCTGTTCTCCGGCTTCCTGCTCTACGCTGACAACAACTACCTGGATGCTCTGTCAGAGGACTATGCTTAAACACCCACTGGGCTCTCCCCGATATTCCCTCAGCATACATCACATCCTGTAGTTTGAAAATTGTTCTTCTCCAGCAACCCAAGTCAAAAATTTGACATGTCAGTGAAAGTATGAGTAATCTGGATGTATTGAAGTACTTCCCAAATTCAGCGATGTACATTTGTGCGTTTATTATAGATGTGATACAACTGTCCTGTTTTTAAAGTTACTGAGCAAATGAGGATTCCTTTCCCAGAGTTCCATTACTTCCTGTGTCGCCATCCTCTGCTTCTGTTTTATGAGTTTTTCATCAGAGTGAAAATAGGAAGTACGTTTGGCTCGAGTGGGCCTTAAACAATTCCAATCCAGACTTTTCTGGGCAAGAAAAAGGTTGAATATAATCTTTTTGTTCATCGGAATGGAACATTTTTAAGGGATGTCCAGAGTGCAAAAGCTCCAAAGATGTCTGGCATGCCATTTAAATACAGAGTCAGTTACCGTGTGAACTGGAGGAGTTGTCAAGGGAACTGGCCTTGCAATGTAGAGATTGCAGGTTTGATTCCCAGATGGAACACTGCTATTGTATTCTTAAAGAAGATACTTAACTTGCCTCAGTAAAACATATCCAACTGTATAAATGGATAAAGGTAAAATATGCAAGAATCTGTTTACTGTTGATATAACTTATATATAAATGTATATTTCTGTATTCAGCTTCAGTGCTGTGTGTGTGTGTGTTTGTGTGTGTGAGAGAGAAAGTGAGTGAGACAGAGAGAGAGTGAGAGGGGGAGAGACAGAATATGGGACTCTTTTAGGTTTGTTTATGAAATTAATCAGATGAGCAACAGAAGCTCCATTGCAGGGAGCAACAGCAAGACCTTGCCGGCTCATGAGCTTCCCTTTGCTCGCCTTATATGGACATCTTATTGGTGCTTTAACTGAGGTCAAATGTCAGGTTTTTTCAGCACATTTCTGAAACTTGTATCTTGTTTATTCCGTGCCATTTGGAAAAGCCTTTATATAGTTTTGTGTTTGTGATGTTTATATGATGGAAGTCTGTGTTCTGCAGATGTTCTGCCCCAGCTGCTTCAACCACAGTCTGCAAACAGATCACCACTGCCCCCATCTCAACAACCCCCCCCACCACGGGCAGACTCACAGCCCAGGGCAGCAGAGAAACTGAGAATTCATTATGAACACAAAACCGAAACGCCTTTACACCAATAAAATTCTTAATTTCAGCGTTGCTTCAGTTTTATCTTTAAAAAAAACTGCAGGTTTTTACTTTATGCAAAAATTGTGCTGAACTTGTTAAAAAATGACACTCAGATATGTGGTAGGACAGAGAGGTGGTGAGGTGCAGGAGAAGCCAGAGGAAACAAGTCAGGCAACGAAAGGATTTCGGGTTCCTGATACTCTGGCTTTGTTTAATTCATTATTCAAATGATGGCCAATATCACATACATACTTGTAATTATTTTTATATGAAATTGCATCACTTTATCAACACACATAGTACAAAGGTGAACAGAACACACAGTGAACACATCCAATGATATGTTTCTGTTGGTGTTCAGTTTTTTTCTTTTTTTTGTTTGCTTTTTTAAGACTTGGACAAGCCTGTGTGACATCATTATTTCCACTAGCGTTGCAACACCAAGCAGTGTTCGCCCCACGGTGAATATCATACGAACACTGGACAATATGAGTTATAATGGCAGAGAGGAAAGAAGGCCAGGAATCTAACTAAGGATCTGATTTACTAAAGCATTTATCACATCACTGAAATCGCATGTGCAAAAATATTAGCATTTTCTCCAGAGAGAGGGAGAGGGTGCATGCTCGCATTTGTGTGTGAGTGAATGGGAAGGAAAGATAGAGCAAGAGTGAATGTGTGTGTTTTATTGGATGAACTCCCAAAGTTGGTCTCTTGGAGCACATTAGTAGAATGCTTGGAAATTAACCAATGGGAAAATTCAGCTCTTCCAGATTATTTTCATTCTGCCAGAAAAGACAGACAGAGAGAGAGAGAGAGAGAGAGAGAGAGAGAGAGAGAGAGAGAGAGAGAGAGAGAGAGAGAGAGAGAGAGAGAGAGAGAGAGACTGACAGAGAGAGAGAGAGACAGGGAGAGAGAGACTGACAAACAGAGAGAGAGAGAGAAACTGGGAGAGAGAGAGAGAGAGAGAGAGAGACTGAGAGAGAGAGAGAGAGAGAGAGAGAGAGAGAGACATCTGAATGATTTCATGCCACTTAGGGGTCTTTAGGCAAACCTACTTCTACAACAACTGGGTCTATTATTATATTATTATTATTATTTTTTTTTTTTTATTATTATTATTAGCCGGCTGCTGATGTTATACATTTCAGTTTGCATTTACTGCAAATTATTTGCAAATCTCACATCAACTTAACAGGTACATTACGACGACAATAAAAGCAATCATAACAATTGGGTTATAGGCTAGCACATACTCACGTACAAAACCTGAAAAGAAAACATCAACACGTTATAACTGACATCGACAGATTGAATTACTGCCCCACGTTCAGACAGCAGTACACTCACTAATAATGCTCTACATTTGCCACGCGCATTGAAACATTCTAATTCCGTGCCGTTGTGACAGTAATTTATGACTGTTATGCGATTTAGTTCGCATTAGTTAATTGTCTTTAATGTTAAACTGCCGACAAATTATAATGGGTGAAAATCAGTGTTTCACATTTTCCACAGCAACCCGAGTAGAACATTAAATGGATAAAGGTAATAAGGCTGGACGACCGTTCGAGCCACCGTAGACAGAGAACGGTAACGTCACCACAACTTTGTGACTGGCAGTTTAACAACTGAATGAGATCCAAAGCTGGGACGCTAAGTCCCGCCCCTGCCCAGCATGTTATCTACGATCAAGTGTGGTTGAGGAGTAGTTTCCCCGTTACCAAGCAGCGATTAAGTTACCGAGGGATTTTTGAGATGGTCGATTGCTTTGATAAACTGAAAAATGAAATGAGAACCGTTTCCTCAACATCACAGAAAGGTGAAACACATCTGAACTAACTACGTTACTAACCGTATGGAGATTGTTTAATCAATAAAGAGATGCATCGCAGTTGAATAGCTGAAGTTTGTATTGCCGGAGGACACCTTTTTTGGTCGTTGTAGTTAGCTATTTAGCGTGTCAGTTCTGTGTAATTAAGGTATTGAGTTGTACTTCCTCGTTTTTTGTCTGTTTCATACCCCGGTAACGTTAGATGGCAAAATGCATTGATAAATAACGTGGCCGACAACACCAAATGCTAGATTAAATGTCAGTTATGTTCTTTGGCACTGATGTATAAAGTTACCAAGTTAGTGATGTAGGATAGTCACTTAACGTTAACAAGATCTTATTCATTGGTTGCTTGTTTGCCACTGGTCACTGCTAAGGGCGCCGTTACCTTTTCGTAGGACTCATTTTAGGATGCAGCTCTAATTCAAAAGAAACCAGAAGTGACCCGTTAGCAGCCATGTCGTCCACCAGGTAGAGATGAAGTTACTTTCACTGTAAAGCTACACATCTTTCATAAAATTATTTAAAATAACGATAAATGACCAAGATAATGTAATACATATATATATTTGTTTCAGCTGTTTAATTTGTTTTATTTGTGCTTGGATGACGCATGTCTGAAATTTGTATTTGCTTCTCAATCACTTTAACCAAAGTCCCCGTGAAACAGGTGAAACTCTAAATAACGCAAATAACGTGCAGTGTAAGCGACTACAGTTTTGTCACAACGTAATGTAGCTAGACCTTTGCTTCCATAGACAAATACACCTGCATCATGGACGTGTTAATGTGTGTTGGTGATAATTTTACTTCTCTCCTTTGCGTACATACTAAGCGTAGGTAAGGGTGTATTTTTTTTTTTTTTTTTTTACTTTTTCCAGTGATCTTCGGGAGAAAATTAAGCAGAAGCGAAGGGCGCTTCGCGAATCGCTGGCCAAGAACAAAGGCGGCACCGATACACAGGTACCAAATGCATCCGTTTCTCTCACCACTTCTCAAAAGAGAGGACCAACCAGGACCCCCAACAACATAAACTAATCAGATTACAGTCTGACGCCATATGGATTTGATGGTGGCACTTCTGGCGGTCATGCAGATTAACGTACTTTGTCTGGCAGGTTCATGTGGATACGTAAAGAATGCTTATATCGGAAAGAGCAAACCTGTTTTCATTTTTGTGTTCAGTTTCTTTCCCCTTATCCAAAATGCATGAACAGAGCGTGTAAGGTAATCGGCAGTGTGAATAATTACCATTCAATGCTCAGGAGAATAACTGGCTGCAAAGTGAACAACGCTGGTATTAAATATGAGCCCGTTTACAGATTCAGACTAGGGAAGAAAGAGCTGCAGGTCGGTGAGATCCTGACCGGCTGTGCCTTACAAATTTAAAGGAAAAAGCAGGAAAGCAAATCGCACACTTACTGAGTCGATTCCCTGACCTGTGCTCGCCTCACGCTCATAAAATTATTCATTTATTTATAAAGCAGCGCTTTTCCTGAATAACTTTCACAGACTCCGTACCAATTCCCAAGGCACAGAAGCAGTCAAGACTTCAATGTTTCACTCTGACATCACAAGCCCGAGTCCCCTAACCACTACTCTACATCACTGGCTGCTGATTGGTGGGGAAGGGGCAGGGGGTGTGGTCTGAGGTGAATAGTGGAGGTGCAGCGAGTGAAGCGGGAAGGCTTTGCTTTAGACAAGACCCAGCAAGCCCTGAGAGACAAACTGAACTGGCAGGAACACAGGCTGACTTTACAGAGACTCTTCAACACATAGTCTCTCTTTCACACACTTTCACACACACACGTACACACACACACACACATGTACACACACACGCACACGTACACACACACGCACACACATACACACACACACTTAAACTTCCATTAACACTCCTCCAGAGACTCGCACCAACATGGACACATACAAAGCCTAACTCTCACGTATACTGCATACATATTCAGAGTCGAATGCAAACATATTTATATGCACTCTCTGTCTCACACACTCACACACGCCAGCAGAGGTGGGCAGGGCCTGTCTCTCACCACTGTATTCCGCCCCTCTGCCAGGCTCTGGTCGCCGCGGAGACACAGATGAGTAAGGACCAGGCTGGGTTTGCGGGCGAGGTTGGTGCTCGTCCCTCAGAGTGGTGTGCTGTAGCTCTGCAGCTCTCTGTCTTTCTGGCATGCTCTCCCCTCCCTCTTTCTCCTGGCAGTCGCTTTGAGAGTGAAGGGCTTGGGGTGTGGTGGGGGCTGTGAGGCCCTGGGAAGTTTCTCCTGCTGTTGAATGTCATTGTAGCCCCGGCAGGGTGTGTGGATTTGTTGTTTGGCGGAGCACGGTGTGTGAGTGTCTAGACTGTACAGAAACTCAGTCCCTGCTCTGCCTTCACACACTCTGCCTCTGAACTGCAGGAGGTGCTGTGTGCTAACAGCAATTTTGCAGTGCTACACTACACTACCCAGCATCCACTGCCACACTACACTACCCAGCATCCACTGCCGCACTGCACTACCCAGCATCCACTGCTGCAGTATTGTACTTGGTCCCACCCTGTAATGGATTTTCAGAAGTTGAGTGAGACTTAAATGTTTGGCCTTCAGTGTTGGGTTGACAGACCTGTCAGTGTTAGAGCACAGAGCTGAGTGTTTGATGGGCCAATAGAATCTGTGGTGACATGTGTAAGGTGTGTGTGTGTGTGTGTGTGTGTGTTGTGTGTTTGCACGCGTTTAATCTGTGAGTGTGTGTGTATGACCTGCTCTCTCACACTAGGAGCTGACAGCTGAGGAAGAGGAGCAGGTGGAGAGTCTGAAGAGGAGTCTGAAGGACCAGAGACTGAGGAGGAAGAAGAAGGTTAGCTCTCCCTTTCTCTCTCTCCCTTACTCTCCCCCTCTCTCTCATTCCCTTTCTGTCTTTCTCTTTCTCCCTCCCTCTCTCTCACCTGTCCCTCCCCTACTTCCTGTTCTTCCCATCAGCTGTTTGGCTGCTTCTCTTTGGGCGTTGCTGTATTTGCTGAGTTCTGTTTGTCAACCAGGTCTGAGTCAAACACGTAAATTGTAAATTTTGTGTGAAGAAAAAAATCATGCAGAGATCCCTGAACCTTCTTAGTCAAAGAAGAACAGACATTTGGTGTGAATAGTGGTGTCTTAAGAGTCAAAGCATTTAAGATGGATGTTAAAGAATCAGATGAATAGATTCAGGTCTGTTGTGGAGGAAGAATACTGAATTTAACCTAATTTAATTTATTGTGAGACAGTGTTCCAGGCTGTTGACTGAATCCTAAATGAAAAACATGGACATCATTCCAAAATAAGACTTCACATGAGTCAGAACTAGCAGTGTTGGAGTGCTGTGCATGTTTTTTATTTGTGCTGGGAGTCAGCGCTCACACCAGTGGGTGTGCAGTAGTTTTGAGTTTGAATTTGAGGTTAATTCTGTTTTGGCTGAATCTCAGTTGCGACGGCAGCTGCTCGCTGCCTGCTGGCTGTGCCGGTCTCTCTCACAGGGGAAAGATCCCTGGGCATGTAGCGGTTGCACTGTTTTCTAGCTCATTGTAAAGAACTTTGAGACTGTTTCACCATGGTAAGTGCTCTGTAAGTAAAGGATGTTATTATAATTACTGCTGTTGTTAATGCTACTCCAGTTTCCTAAGTGTTTCAGTGCAATGCCCCTCCCAGCTCCAGCAAGATGCTTCCCCAGGCCAATCGGTGGAGGATTCTGCTTCGATGGGGGCGGGGTCAGAGTCCAGAGGGGCGGGGTCTAGTCAACAGGGCGGGGCTCTGCTGGAGCCAGCAGCCCTCACCAGCCGTGCCGGACCCAGCTCCAGAGGTCAGAGGTCACCTGCCCCTGCTGGACACTTATTGGCAGTGTGGTGCCTGTATTGGATTACATAAATGTATGAGTGACACAGTCGCATGAATGACCATTTCCTTTTGTTCTATGAGCTAAAAGGCTAAACTGATCTTAAACCAGGGTCTGTATTAATAATCTTTTAGTGGGAATACATTTCTAGGAACAAAACACTCTAAAAGAGAGAGAGAAATGATTTAGTTCATGGAACTCAGTTGGAAGAAGCAACGCCCCATCGTGTGCTCAGTAACTTTCAGAACCAGACCGCTGCGTCACCCCTGGAAAACATCCAAACACATATTTCATGGCACATTTGAAATCAATTTATGAGTAAGAACTAAGAAAATCGAAACTGCCAAAGGAAATACTCATACTCTCACTGACGTGTGCCATTTGCACTTGGATGAATTGGGGGCAGCAGTGTTAAGTGTCAGTGTTAAGTGATAGTGTTAATATCAGCCGGAGTATCACTATGGTAGTAGTGGGGTCTTTAAACTCACTGCCCTGCTGACCTTGTTACCCCCTGCAGGTCTGCCCCCTCTACCTGTATCTCCTCATGGATCCAGCCAATCAGAGGTCACAATGAGACAGCGCATGCAGGAGAAGCTGCAGGCAGCCAGGGTAAAACACACTTCCTGATCCACGCCTCCTTTTCCTAACTGTGCTCGGTTTCATAGCTGCACCCCTTCTTCCTAAAACACATTTCCCTGTTCTAACGTTGCCTTCCTTTTACTAAAAACTCAAATCCTGTTCCACAAACCCACAGTCTTTTCCTGAAGTTTTCTTGATTGTTGAGGGTGGTGCTTTTTATTTATTGGTGGTTGGATTTGTTGTTGTGTGGGTAGGTTGTTGCTGATTGGCTGATGGGTCGTTGGGGGCAGGGCTATGCGTGGGTTGGGTGACTGGTTGTCTGTTGATGTGCCGATTTGGTTGTTGTGCAGTGTGCAGATTGGCTGTCGTGTGGGATGGTCATTGGCTGATTGGACAATCGGGGTGGTGCTGCATGTGGATTGGCTGTGTAGGGTTGGTCTGTGTGTGGATTGGCTGTGTAGGCTTGGTCTGTGTGTGGATTGGCTGTGTAGGGTTGGTCTGTGTGTGGATTGGCTGTGTAGGGTTGGTCTGTGTGTGGATTGCTTGCTATGCTGGTAAAGTGAATTGTTGATTGGTTTTCTTGGGGGCTGGTTGTTGCTCATTGGCTGTACTCTCTCTGCAGTCTAAGGGCCTGCAGCTGGACTCGGGCTTGGAGCCGGTCAGCCGCCTGCAAGCTCTCAGAGACAGGGACACTCTGACCAGGTTCGACAGAGAGGTGAGTCCCTCCCTCTCTCTCCCTCTCTCTCCCTCTGTCCCCCTCTCTCTATCGCTCTGTCTCAGCCTCTCTTTCACTCCATCCATTCAAACCCCTGTGCCTCCACCCAGGCACAGTCAGTTGTATTGCTCCCATAAAATGGGGTTCGGATCACTTGTGGTAGGTAGGGCGCGTTAGTGTTGCTGTTGGCAGTGTGAACAAACTCTGACATATTTCTGATCCCCGCCCCCACCCCACCATCTTCCCTGATTGGCTGATCTGTTGGGCACACTCTCAGTTGGACGCTGAGCCCAGAAGCAGTCACCGTGACGACGCCTCACCCGTGGCAGCGAAAGTGCGGTTCAGAGACGCCGCCCTCAGAGTGAGGCAGAGGCCTGAGGTGCGTGTGTGTGTGTAACTTTAATGTGTGTGTGTGTGTGAGTGTGTGCGTGTAAACTTTAGTGTGTGTGTGAGTGTGTGTGTGTAAACTTTAGTGTGTGTGAGTGTGTGTGTGTGTGTAACTTTAATGTGTGTGTGTAAACTTTTGTGTGTGTGTGTGTCTGTGTAAACTTCAGTGAGTGTGTGTGTGAGTGTGTGCGTGTAAACTTTAGTGTGTGTGAGTGTGTGTGAGTGTGTGTAACTTTAATGTGTGTGTGTAAACTTTTGTGTGTGTGTGTGTGTGTCTGTGTGTAAACTTCAGTGTGTGTGTGTGTGTGTGTGTGTGTGTGTATAAACTTCAGTGAGTGTGTGTGTGTGTGTGTGTGTGTGTGTGTGTATGTGTAAACTTCAGTGAGTATGTGTGTGAGTGTGTGTCTGTGTAAACTTCAGTGAGTGTGTGTGTGTGTGTGTGTGTGTGTGTGTGTGTGTGTGTAATGTGCATTTTCCTTCCCTGATTGGCCAGGTGGGGACAGGCCTTCCATCAGCTGAGGAATCGTACAACTTCTTCACCTTCAACTTTGACCCCGAGCCCGAGGAGGAGCCCAAGAAGAGCCGGAGGAAGGAGAGAGGAGAGGAGGAGGAGGAGGAGGAGGAGGGAGGAGGAGATGAAGAGGAAGAGGGGGATGAAGAGGAAGGGGAAACCGGCAGACAACAGGAAGAGGAGGAGGAGTCGGAGAACAGAGTAAGGCAGCTTGTCCTCGTCTATATACTGACGTAGCACGTTAACAACCGCAGCACAGGGGACCGTAATGAGGGTAAATGTTAACGACCGCAGCACAGGGGACCTTAACGAGGGCGCACGTTAACGACTGCAGCACAGGGGACCTTAACGAGGGCCTCAACGTTTCCACAGTCTTAATTGCTGCATTAGGCTGGGTCATTGGCATGATGTAGTGGTCTGGCTTAGCGTGACTTTGATCCTGTGGAGCATTTCGCTGCAGAGTAACCTGAGAATGAACTGGTGCTGGGGCGTGTGGTTAATTAGCTAACATAGCCAGGGTGATCGGGGAGAAGCCTGCAGACATGCCCCCCCCCACCCAAAGCAGCCCCCTGGCTCGGGGAGTGCTTGGCAGGTGTGTTCTGTCCCGCAGCATGTAGCTTTGGCCATCACAGGGGCTGCGTTTCCTGTTTTTCTTCAGGTCAGTTTCCTCACTGAGCTGCTCTTTTCTGCACTCATTTTCCAGTCTCTCCTCTGCTCTCGCTTTCATAAGGCTGCAGATGACATGATCATTAATAAGCTTCAGCATTAATGTTTCTGATATCAGCTCTGAGCAAACAGGATTTAGTAACTCTCATATTTATCATATGAAAGGAGAGTTTTTTTCACCCTCTCTGAAGTTTCCCCTCTTTGATCTCTCTTTGAAACTCTCTGCTTTAATGATAATGATGGTGTGAAAATCACTCATCTTGGGTAATTGGCAGGATATTTCATGATAATGATAATGATGGTGTGAGTAAATCACTCAGCTGATGTAAGGGTAATTGGCAGGATATTTCACTCAGCTGATGTAAGGGTAATTGGCAGGATATTTCACTCAGCTGATGTAAGGGTAATTGGCAGGATATTTCACTCAGCTGATGTAAGGGTAATTGGCAGGATATTTCACTCAGCTGATGTAAGGGTAATTGGCAGGATATTTCACTCAGCTGATGTAAGGGTTCAGGATATTTCACTCAGCTGATTCCACTCAGCTGATGGGTGAGGGGTGAGGGTGCGAGGTGGGGCCTGTCGCCGTGGGAACGCGGGGCGGGAACAGGACTGCTCCTTGGGACAGAATGTGTGTTTGTGACAGAGGAAAACGTGACCATGTTTGTATGTTTATGGTTTTGGTAAACATGACTATGTTTTTGTAATTTTTTTTCCCCCTCCTCCTCTTCTGCAGGCGGAAGATGCCCCGCTGGTCGAGGGGGGAGAAGAGGATCTTTTCTTGGTGACGCAGACGGCGCAGGATTTCCTGGAGGTGAAGCGGGCGGAGTACCTGGGCTACAGAACCCGCCTGCAGCAGGACAGAGACATACTGTTCATCCCCAGTGCAAGGCCAGGTATTATACTATTCACCCTCAGCTGTACCAGCTCAGGTACTGTACTGTTCACCCTCAGCTGTAGCACAGGTACTGTGCCATTCACTTCAGCTGTAGTGCAGGTATGATACTATTCACCGTCCACCATAGCACGGGTACTGTACTATTCACCATCGGCTGTAGCATAGGTATTATACTATTCACCATCGCCTATAGCACAGGTACTGTACTATTCACCATCGGCTGTAGCATAGGTATTATACTATTCACCATCGCCTATAGCACAGGTACTTTACTATTCACCATCGCCTATAGCACAGGTACTGTACTATTCACCATCGGCTGTAGCATAGGTATGATACTATTCACCATCGCCTATAGCACAGGTACTGTACGATTCACCATCGCCTATAGCACAGGTACTGTACTATTCACCATTGGCTGTAGCATAGGTATTATACTATTCACCATCGCCTATAGCACAGGTACTGTACTATTCACCATCGTCTATAGCACAGGTACTGTACTATTCACCATCGCCTATAGCACAGGTACTGTACTATTCGCCATCGCCTATAGCACAGGTACTGTACTATTCACCATCGCCTATAGCACAGGTACTGTACTATTCACCCTTACCCTCTGGCCCTCAGTGCTGTTCTCTCCTACTCACACTCAGTGTTTGTGTCACTGGTCTCCCCATGATTTGGTTTGTTGTCGAGTGTAAATTCTTTTTTTGTGCTCTCTCTCTGTTGTGTGTGCGCCCCCTAGTGCCGGCCTCCCATAAGGTAGGGGAGAACATGCAGCCACGGTACCTGGAGGAGGAGGGTCTGTACGTAGGGGAGAGGCCGGCTGTGTCCCGCTCCAACCAGAACATCTTGGAAAACCGCATCCTCCAGCAGGAAACGGTACACCGCCATTTCACTGGGCGGCCACAGCTGGTCGCTGTTTCCCAAGAAAACATGCACATGCACAGATCAAAGGGGTCAAAGAGCAAAAATCCTGCCACCAAACACACACACACACACACACACACACACACACACACACACACACACACTTTTGTTCACATATTTTGCTGCATCGTCACACACACTTTCAGTCTTTCTTTTTTCGGCTTCTCTGTTTTGTTCCTTATAATACATGAAAAGATGGTTAGTGATTCAAAACAACAAGATGGAGTGGTGCAATGACCAGAACATTGAGTAAATAGTGCAACTAGTGTTACACAAAAAGTCCAAAGTCTGTCACACTATTTGCATGTATAATTCAGGGGAATTAGCAGACGTGCTAGTCCAACGTCGACTTGCACAGTTCACATTTCTGCGCACTATCCGTTTATACGGCTGGATATTTACTGAAGCATACCTTGCTCAAGGATGTCGTGGGGATATTCCCAAATTCATGATGTTTCTGTTTAGCCTAGCAGAGTTTAGCCCAGCTCCTTAACTGTTACAGTGCACTGGGACAGGCACGGTAGCTGAGCTGGTGATTGGTAATTGATTATTCGTGTCTGCTCAGGGAAAGAAGTGGTTTGGAGATGATGGCCAGGTCTTGGCTCTGCCCGACCCCATTAAAGAGTCCTCCACCAGACCCCCCCTCTACAACCTGGACCAAGATCTGGACCCTGCCCTCCAAACCATTTACAGGAAGGTAAGAGCTACACACCTGTCTAGGTTAATTGATAAAATTAACATGTTTGCACAATAATCTCATTTGATAATGTTGAGAAATAATTGTAATATTGATTTAGGTTGGTTGGTTGGTTGATTGGTTTGTTGGTTAACTGGTTGAATAACTGATTAGTTGGTTGACTCAGTGACTAGCTGTATCCGGGGCATTCTCCTGTCCAGGCGGTGAAGTCTAAGTATGCGAGTCGGTACCTGCCGGGTGTGGGCGAGCCGGAGGGGGACTACCAGCTGGACATCGACGTGTCAGGGCTGATCTTCTCCCACCACCCGCTGTTCAGCCGCGAGCACGTCCTGGCGGCCCGCCTCGCCCAGCTCTACGACCAGCACCTCACCCGCCAGCAAAAGAACCTCACCTGCCTGCTCACCGACAAGGTAGCACCTGCCGCCTCTTTAACCTGCTCATCCTGCCGCTCTTTGACAAGTAATTGGCCATACAGTGTCAAATCAAATCAAACGTTATCATACTGCTCATTTTGTACAAGTTTGCAGTACAGACTGTTTGACATAAAAACAATCGTGTTAATGGTATATCACGGTAAAGATGTAAATGTCAGAATTAAAGGGGAATAATTGGAAAGTAGTGTTGGCAGTGCCACACTGATGGTTTTCTGTGTGTCTTTTGGGTCCAGGTAGAATCATTAATAAAAGCAGTCACAGGGGGAAAGTGTTTCATGCACAGAGAGGACACAGCAGTGACCTGCAGCAGAGCAGGTTATGAATACTCCAGCCGGTTTCGGTGAACGATCCTTCATGCCAGCACTTACTAATTATTGGTAGTGATGGCAGAAGTAATCACTGATATTGACGAACATCACTATGGGTAATTTTTGATCCTAATGATGCGTTTGCCGGATGGTTTGGTGTGTTTAGCTCAGTGGTTTGCGGAACGCCGTCGGCCGAATCACTGAGATCCACAGCGGCCAGGGCCTCACCCCTGCAACTCAGCAGAGGATTGCAGAGTACAAACAGGAAATCAGGTAACCAGCTATTCCGGGTTTGTAAGAGCACTTGCAGAGTAGGGTAACTACCCACTGTTCTTGTCTGAATGTGTTACCGTGGCAACCGCTGCGCTGTGTGAGGCTGTTGCTGTGGTGACTGCAGGAGCACGCGGAAGCTTCGAGATGCGGAGCAGGAGAAGGACCGGGCTCTGCTGAAGAGCATCATAAAGGTGTGGAAGGAAATGAAGGCGCTGAGAGAGTTCCAGAGATTCACCAACACGCCCTATAAACTTTACCTGCGCAGGTGAGCTCCACACCCACTGATGGTGGATGGCAGGTGTGTGTTTGGGTGGAGCTGAAGTGTGTATGCCTGCCTCTCTCAGGGAGGAGGTGCAGAGCGAGCAGGATGCTCAGAGCTACGAGGCGGAGATCCAGCTGGAGCTGCAGGAGCTGCAGGAGGAGTGTGAGGAGGAGTATGAGAGGAAGCTGCAGGAGTACAGGAGAGCGCAGGAGGACTGGAGAACATGGAGGAGGAGACAGGTGAGACACACACTGAAACATGCGCACATACACACACACACACACTGACTCTCACTCACTCACACACACACACACACACACACACACACACACACCTCACTCACTCAGTCACTCACTCACTCACACACACACACTCACTCACTCACTCACAGTCACTCACTCACTCACTCACTCACTCACTCACATACTCACATACTCACTCACTCACTCACTCACTCACACACACACACACACACACACACACACAGTCAGTCAGTCAGTCAGTCAGTCAGTCAGTCACACACACACACACACACACACACACAGTCAGTCAGTCAGTCACACTCACACACACAGTCACTCACACACTCACTAACTCACATACTCACTCACTCACTCACACACACACACACACACACACACACTCACACACACACACACAGTCAGTCAGTCACTCACACACACACACACACACACACACACACACACACACACACACACACACACACACACACAGTCAGTCAGTCAGTCAGTCAGTCACTCACACACACAGTCACTCACTCACTCACTCACTCACTCACTCACTCACTCACTCACTCACTCACTCACTCACGCAGTCATGTACAGAGCCTCCTCTTTCCAGAAGTCCAGGAAGAAGAAGAAGCGGAAGAAGAAAAGGGAAGAAGAGGAGGAGGAAGAGGAGGATGATGAAGGTCAGGATGAGGAGGGGGAGGAGCTGGGGGAGGAGCCCCTTAAGCCCATCCCCCCAGAGAGGCCAGACCTGGCTGCTTTGGAGCAGCAGGTGCGAGAGAGAGCTGCTCGAACCCGCCGGAGGCCTGGAGAAGCCATCCTCCAACCAGAGCTCACCGCTTCCGGCAGCACCACGCCCAACCAGCAATGCCCCAGGTAAGCACTGATTCAGGTGAAAATGGGTACAGGTAAGCACTGATTCAGGTGAAAATGGGTACAGGTAAGCACTGACACAGGTGAAAACGGGTACAGGGTAAGCACTGACACAGGTGAAAACGGGTACAGGGTAAGCACTGACACAGGTGAAAACGGGTACAGGGTAAGCACGAATACAGGTGAAAATGGGTACAGATTAACACTGACACAGGAATAATCTGAAACGGATAAGACTGTATAGTTCTCTTTGCACCGGGATGGGAGACCTCCTAGGATGAACTGAGCTGCAGCTGGAGAAGGTGTTGGTTGGGCCAGTAGGGGGCACACTTCTGTCTGAACTGTAATGCCTCATGACAGTGACTTACTCTCCGTCTGGCCTCCTGATCCATACATCTGATTGGCTGCACAGTCCCCTGCAGTCTCCACCCACTGTGGTAGCCCAGGTCAAAAAATTACTGATTTCTTGTTAAAAAAAAACAAAACACAAAGGTGTTGATCTGATGAAACTGTGTTTGTGTTGTTGGTCAGGGGAGAGTTTACTAGAAGAGAAGACGTGGCCAAGCGCTCTCTCTTCGCCAAGGTTCTGTACAACGATAAGGAGGTTTCGCGCACAGACAGCCGTGCTCTGACCCAGGACTTCAGGGTCCACTTCGGCCAGATTTTCAACCTCAAAATCGTCAACTGGCCTGAGAGCATCCGCATCCAGGTACGAGAGCGGGTGCGGCGTCTCAGTGTGGCTGAGCGGTAATCTCATGTAAAAACTTTAACAGACGACTCTTTCTGTTCGCTGAAACCTAACGCTGTCTTCCTGTGCTCGGGTTCATCTGGAAATGAGGGCATTTTAGGCGGCTTTGGAAGCAGGGCATGGCTCTGCTCAGCGGTTGCTGCTTTTATGTTGTTAAATAAATGGGTTTAGGCGTGTGAGTGCCCAGGTGTGTGTGTGTGTGCCGCAGGTGTTTGAGGTGACGGGGTCGTCCCCCTCCCTGCTGGCTGAGGTGTTTGTGCCGCTCCCAGAGTCCAGCGTACTGACGGGCAGCGCTCCGACCGAGGAGCTGGAGTTCAGCAGCAACCAGCGCGCCACGTTTAGCCACGAGGGCGTGGGCAGCGGTACTGCACTACACGCTATATGCTACAAAGGCCACTTACTATACACGCTATGTGCTACACACGCTACTCACTATGCACTATATATGCTACAAATGCTATTCACTGTACATGCCATATACACTACACATGCTATATACACTACACATGCTATATGCTACACATGCTATATACACTACACATGCTATATGCTACACATGCTATATACACTACACATGCTATATGCTACACATGCTATATACACTACACATGCTATATGCTACACATGCTATATACACTACACATGGTACTCACTACACATGCTATATGCTACACATGCTGCTCACTATATATGCTGTATACGGTACACACGCTACTCACTATACACGATATATATGCTACACACACACTATACATGCTGTACATGCTGTACACAGTATATTTGCTACACATGCTACTCACTATACATGGTATATTTGCTATATACACTATAAATGCTATTCACACTACACACAGCATACACACTATTTATGTTACACATGCTATACACTATACATGCTATAACATGCTGTACATGCTATATATGCTACACACAATATACGCTATATACACTGTACTATACAAACTGCACTCACTGTACACACTTGCTCCCTAACCATTATGCACTATGACCTGTGGACCCCTCCTGGCTGTGCATTGACTTGTCCACTCTACTCAGGTGTGCCATTCTCCTTTGAGGCAGACGGCAGTAACAGGTTGACCCTGCTGACCTCAGGGAAGCTGGCCTGCTGCGTTTCGTGGGCGGTGGGGGAAGACCACGCCCCCCTAGCCCCGCCCATCTCCCAGCCACCTACCAGCATGCACAGGTAAGATGCGTTCACACACACACACACACACACACACACACACACACACACACACACACACACACACACACACACACACTCTCTCTCCCCTCTCTCTCACACATAGTCACACACTCTCTCTCACACACACTCACACACACTCTCTCTCACACACTCTCTCTCTCTCTCTCTCCCTCTCTCTCCCACACACATACACACACAACAAACACACTTCTCCATTGACAGACAGCCATGCATGTTTTGGGGTGCTTGATGTTGACAGTTGGCCTTTTCGCCCGTAGCGCTCTGAAGCAGATGGATGCCATCGCCTGTATCGGTGCGTCGGGGCTAAACGACATGAAGAAACTGGGGAAGTGGGCAGCTGAGTCACGGCTAGATCCCAACGACCCCAACAATGCCGCCCTCATGCAGCTTCTCATGGTGAGAGACAACATTACCCACTGTGCTCTGAGTGTGTGAACTACATTACCCACTGTCCTCCCAGTGTGTGAGACTACAGTGTGTGAGACAACATTACCCACTGTGCTGCTACCCCACTGTCCTCCCAGTGTGTGAGACTACATTACCCACTGCCCTTTCAGTGTGAGAGACTCCCACTGTGCTGAGACTGTCCTCCCAGTGTGTGAGACTACATTACCCACTGCCCTTTCAGTGTGTGAGACTACATTACCCACTGTCCTCCCAGTGTGTGAGACTGCATTACCCACTGCCCTTTCAGTGCGTATGGCTATATTACCCACTGTCCTCTGAGTGTTTGAGAGCCTAATTTACCCCCATCATCCTTATCCTTCCTGCTTTGCTCTTCACCCTTTAACCCCCCATCCAGGTGGCCAGTGGCGGGGAGCTGCAGGTGCCTGGGTACTTCCGTTTGGAGCAGCTGCAGGAGGAGTTTAACTTTGTTTCGCCCGAGGAGCTGCAGCGTTCCAGGAGGTTCCGCCTCCTCAGCATGCGGACCCAGGAAGTGGCTGAGTTCCGCAACTACAAGGGCGTACCTGCGGTGGAGCGCGAGGTCTCCGACAAAGTGTTCCAGGTGAGGCCACGGTTACGGCACCTGCTTGTCCACAGACTACCCCTGTGCCAAAACAGCCATTAACGGGCCTTATCCAAGGCTTGCTGCATTGGACTTATGGTAATTAATGAATGAATGGCAGACATGTTTGGAGCATGTACACTCTGGAGGAGTGAAATGGGCCCTGTGCAGAAAGTCCTCTGTGCTTCGGTCCTGCTTTTCTCAGTATCTGTCCTGCTTCGGTCCTGCTTTGCTCAGTATCTGTGCTAACAGATGGTTTCTTGGCCTTGATAGGACTACGAGAAGAGACTGCGGGATGGAGAAATCATCGATACCAAAGATCACCTGGACGCTCACAGAGCGTTGGTGGCCAAATACCTGCAGAAGGTGAGACACGCCCATAGGACGTAATCTTCACCCACGCTCAACCCTTTTTACCGAACTTTATCCTTTACTCAATGAGGTCAGACCTGTTCCGATCAGAGTCTCTTTTGTAAGAGAGAGATGGGCAACTGAAGCACTTGAGTAGAGCACAACTATGTAGTTACACTACGGTATCTTACATTCACACTTACAGTAAGGTGAATTTTCATGTGTAAAAATCAGTTACATACAGTTAATTATCAGTGCCTTAATCTGTTGCCGTGTTTTAAAAGTGGATGCTAACTCTTACATGGGAAGGGAAGAGGACATTACATGGAATTCTTGATGTTGACTCATCTCTCGCTCTCTTTCTCTCTTTCTTTGTCCCTTTCTCTCTGACACTCTCCCTTCTTTCTCTTGCTCTCTCCCCAAGGTGCGAGAATCAGTAGTCAACCGTTTCCTGATCTCCAAGCACCACTTCCTGCTGTCTGACTTGGTCCAAGAGGAAGAGGTCCCCAGCATCGGGTAAGAGTGCGAAACACGCTCCCCAGCATCGGGTAAGAGTGTAAAACACGCTCCCCAGCATCGGGTAAGAGTGTAAAACACGCTCCCCAGCATCGGGTAAGAGTGTAAAACACGCTCCCCAGCATCGGGTAAGAGTGTAAAACACGCTCCCCAGCATCGGGTAAGAGTGTAAAACACGCTCCCCAGCATCGGGTAAGAGTGTAAAACACGCTCCCCAGCATCGGGTAAGAGTGTAAAACACGCTCCCCAGCATCGGGTAAGAGTGTAAAACACGCTCCCCAGCATCGTGTAAGAGTGCGAAACACGCTCCCCAGCATCGGGTAAGAGTGCGAAATCACGCTCCCTCCCAGCATCGGGTAAGAGTGCGAAACACGCTCCCCCAGCATCGGGTAAGAGTGTAAAACACGCTCCCCAGCATCGGGTAAGAGTGTAAAACACGCTCCCCAGCATCGGGTAAGAGTGTAAAACACGCTCCCCAGCATCGGGTAAGAGTGCGAAACACGCTCCCCAGCATCGGGTAAGAGTGCAAAACACGCTCCCCAGTATCGGGTAAGAGTGTAAAACACGCTCCCCAGCATCGGGTAAGAGTGTAAAACACGCTCCCCAGCATCGGGTAAGAGTGTAAAACACGCTCTCTCCCTGCTCTTCCCTACAGACTCATTACGGCTTGAGTGACTGCTGGAATTGATAGTTGTGAGCAGTTCTCTCCGAGTGTTTGAATCTGATTGAGATTGAATCTGCTGCATGCTCGACTGTGTCTGAACGTGTGAGTGCTGGGTGCATCTCAGTGTGCTCAAGAGCTGGGCCTCCCTCGCTCTGCCAGACTCATCAGTAACGATAACGATAACCCAAATCCCAATCTTCATCAAAGGTCAAATCAAACTGATCCAGGATCTGCATCACTGGGGGCATAGCTGCAGTTTTGGCCTTGGGGACCCCTGGGTGTAAAGCAGTGGCTGCCAGGTTTGGTTCTGTGGACCCATTTTCACTGGCTCAGGTCTGGGGGCCTCAGTTTATGATGGCTCGGTTGTGTGCACCCCGTTCATCCTGGCTGAATTATGTGGACCTGCTGTGCATGCTGACCCAGTTCTGTGGACCTGTTTTTGCTGGCTTGGGTGCAGAGTGCAGAGCTGGGTGCAGTGCTGGTTGCCCTGTAGGTAAATGGGGAGGGGAGTTGTGCTGGCAGACCTGTTCCTCTCACTATGTGCTCCTGAAACGTTAACACAGTCAGGTTTGGCTCATTGATATTTGCTTCATTTTCCACAAATGGCTGAGCCTCAGCGATCAGTCCCCATGCTTTCAGTGCTCCGATTTTCACCTGTAAGATCAAAACCATACATTTCATTTTATGTATTATTCATTTTCAAGCTATGTTGAGACATTTTTGTGCATTTTCAAGAAATTTGTCATGTCAATTTTTTAGCTGCAGCCATACTCCTAACAACATTGCATTCATATTTATTTATTCATGATTAAACAAAACCATATATTAATGCTTGTTATTTACTGACATTGTTATGATATTTCGAGTATTTATTCTGTCTCACATTCGTTTTTTTTCCTTCTTATTTTCCATTTCCTTGTTTTTTTTGCTTTGCATTTTGTGTGTAGTGGTGCTGGCTCTGGGTATGTCACAGGCTCTCTCCTGCCCCTCTTCATGTTCTGTGTGTGTGTGTTTTATATCGATGGTCCTTATTGTGTTTAGCCCATGTGTTGTTGTTGTCTGTATCAGTGATAGCATAGCATATCGGTAGCGGTCTGTGACTTCCTTGTGCTCTCAGTAATCATAGCCGTGAGCGTGTCTGTCCAGATAGGGTAAACACAGCGCAGATTCACACATCAACTGCACTGAAAATGAAAAATAAAATGTAAAAAACGCTGAAAAACCAGCCACTGTGAGAGGAGAATGAACAGTCCTGCCTTGTGGTGGAGAGAAAATTAACATAATGAAGTCAGACCTCTCCTTTTCTCTCAAAGCATGTACAGTTGAATTATGATGTGATATGAATATTAATTCATTATTTGATGTATAAACGAGCACTGGAAAAACACTAGAGGTGCCATTTCAATGTTTAAATGCAGAGTAAGGAGCTCCTGTAGTCTGGGTTTGTAATCCCAAGTAAAAAAGTAAAACACATTTACATTACTAACCCAGCGCTTCAGCGGTACAGTGTAAGTTTGTCCTGCTTTCCATGCAGTGTTCAGACTGATTAAACATTTGGAAAATTATGACTGAAATAAAATGAGTGTTAAATAAAATATGCAGTGCAGAAATAAAGTGCATCATTCTGAGAAGGGAGCTCCCTTGGTGTGAAACCTCCACAGTGGCGACAGGGGAAAGGAAACTCCATTTCATGTAGCGTACTCCCTTCGTAAGCGTAGTGTGATTTTTCCCTTTGTGTAAGCGTAGTGTAGTGTACTCCCTTCGTAAGCGTAGTGTGATTTTTCCCTTTGTGTAAGCGTAGTGTAGTGTACTCCCTTAGTGTGAACTTAGTGTAGGGAACCTCCACAGTCTAGAATCGGAGTAGGAAACCTTCTGAGGCTAAATGTAGCAGTAGGGAACGTTTCTCCTGCGGGAGTGACCCCTCTCTCTCCCCTGTGGTCTGCCTGTCAGTGTCCTCGGTTTGAACCTGTTCAAACTGGCTGAGCCGAAGAGACCGCTAAAACCGCGCAGGAAGGAGAGGAAGAAGGTGACGGCGCAGAATCTGTCTGACGGTGACATCAGACTGCTGGTCAACATCATCAGAGCCTACGACATCCCCATCCGCAAGCCCCACCCCAGGTATGACTCTCCCTATGCCTGTGTGTGCTCACCTGTGTGACTCATTTACCTGTGTGTGCTCACCTGTGTGACTCATTTACCTGTGTGTGCTCACCTGTGTGACCACCTGTGTGACCCATTTATCCACCTGTGTGCTCACCTGTGTGACTCCCTCATTTACCTGTGTGTGCTCACCTGTGTGACTCATTTACCTGTGTGTGCTCACCTGTGTGACTCATTTACCTGTGTGTGCTCACCTGTGTGACTCATTTACCGGTGTGTGCTCACCTGTGTGACTCATTTACCTGTGTGTGCTCACCTGTGTGACTCATTTACCTGTGTGTGCTCACCTGTGTGACTCATTTACCTGGTGTGCTCACCTGTGTGACTCATTTACCTGTTTGCTCACGTGTGTGACTCATTTGTGTGCTCACCTGTGTGACTCATTTACCTGTGTGTGCTCACGTGTGTGACTCATTTACCGGTGTGTGCTCACCTGTGTGACTCATTTACCTGTGTGTGCTCACCTGTGTGACTCATTTACCTGTGTGTGCTCACCTGTGTGACTCATTTACCTGTGTGTGTGCTCACCTGTGTGACTCATTTACCTGTGTGTGCTCACCTGTGACTCATTTACCTGTGTGTGCTCACGTGTGTGACTCATTTACCTGTGTGTGCTCACCTGTGTGACTCATTTACCTGTGTGTGCTCACGTGTGTGACTCATTTACCTGTGTGTGCTCACCTGTGTGACTCATTTACCTGGGTGTGCTCACGTGTGTGACTCATTTACCTGTGTGTGCTCACGTGTGTGACTCATTTACCTGTGTGTGCTCACCTGCTCAACTCTCTGCAGTAAAGCCTCAGTGGTGTCCCGATCAGCCAGGTCTTTCCCAGAATCCTTTGCTGCAGGACAGGCCTCTCAAACCACTGCACAGGGCAGCGACTGGCCTCTCAACCAGGTACACTCCACCTTTACTTTCCACTTTACTGATATCAGAAGTACTTTGTGTGTGTGTGTGTGTGTGTGTGTGTGTGTAAATACAGAGTATAGGTGGAGTTCATAACCTGTTCTTTTCAGTGTATATTCTTATGTACTTTTTACCTCTGTGTGTGTGTGTGTGTGTGTGTGTTAGGTGCTGGTCCGGCCCTTCGTGGAGGTGACGTTTCAGCGCTCGGTCCAGCAGACAACTGCTGCGGACGGCCCAAACCCCTGCTGGAATGAAGAGCTGGACCTGCCATTCAGGTGTGCCTCTGAGCCACTGATCGAAGAACAGCCCAGGGCTCAGTGTGGCAGCTGTCCTCTCTGTTACTGTTACTGCATGGCAGCTGTTGACTCTGTTACTGTTACTGCATGGCAGCTGTTCACTCTGTTACTGTTACTGCACGGCAGCTTATCACTCTGTTACTGTTACTGCATGGCGGCTGTTCTCTCTGTTACTGTTACTGCATGGCAGCTGATCACTCTGTTACTGTTACTGCATGGCAGCTGATCACTCTGTTACTGTTACTGCATGGCAGCTGATCACTCTGTTACTGTTACTGCATGGCAGCTGATGTCAGGTTGATGTCAATAACTGACTATATTCTGAACTCTCACTCTGCCCCCAGCGCCCCCAATGGAGATTACAGCACGACCAGCCTGCAGTCTGTCAGGGATGAAGTCTTCATTAACATCTTCGATCAGGTGGTGCATGACGTCATGGAGGTAAGAGACAGGAGAAGCACAGGGATGGAGGGCAGAGACGGGAGAATTATAGGGGTGGAGGTACAGGCAGGTGAATTATAGGGGTGGAGGTACAGGCAGGTGAATTATAGGGGTGGAGGTGGAGGTACTGGGTGGAGGTACAGGTGGTGAATTATGGCAGGTGGTGGAGGTACTGGCAGGTGAATTATAGGGGTGGAGGTACAGGCAGGTGAATTATAGGGGTGGAGGTACTGGCAGGTGAATTATAGGGGTGGAGGTACTGGCAGGTGAATTATAGGGGTGGAGGTACAGGCAGGTGAATTATAGGGGTGGAGGTACTGGCAGGTGAATTATAAGGGTGGAGGTACAGGCAGGTGAATTATAGGGGTGGAGGTACAGGCAGGTGAATTATAGGGGTGGAGGTACAGGCAGGTGAATTATAGGGGTGGAGGTACTGGCAGGTGAATTATAGGGGTGGAGGTACAGGCAGGTGAATTATAGGGGTGGAGGTACAGGCAGGTGAATTATAAGGGTGGAGGTACAGGCAGGTGAATTATAGGGGTGGAGGTACTGGCAGGTGAATTATAGGGGTGGAGGTACAGGCAGGTGAATTACATTGTGGTGTAACCTGTGTGTGTGTGCAGGATGAGAGGGAGAGAGGCAGTGGTGTTCACACTCGTATTGAGAAGCACTGGCTGGGCTCTGTGAAGATTCCTTTCACCACAATCTACTTTCAGTCCCGGGTAAAGCTCTCCCTTACACACTCACACACTCACACACACACACACACACACACTCACTCACACACTCTCACTCACATACACACACTCACACACTTACCCAGTCACATTCACACACTCTCACTCAGTCACACATTCACTCACTCAGTCCAGTTGCCTTGTACACATGCATTAACAATTACTTACAATTACAATTATAAATTAATGAAATGATAAGAAAATCACCCATGGCAACTGATAAGCAGCTTGATTGGCTGGTGGGGCTGTGTGCTGATGATGTGATTGGTTGGTGCAGATTGACGGGACGTTTAAGGTACACACGCCGCCGGTGCTGCTGGGATACGTTAAGGAGCGCAGCTTGGCCAGCGAGGGCGGGTACGATGCAGTGCGCTCTCTCAGTGAGGGAGCCTTCCTCACCCTTTTCATCACCATCCAACCCCAGCTCATACCTGGGGAGACCATCAGGGAGAAGGTGAGCCCCGCCACGCCCTGCCTGTCTCTGCTTGTCTCTCTGTTGAATTTGATTGGAGGGGAAAACCTTTGTAACCTTGCCCCTCTCTGTGTTTTACTCTCTCTCTGCTCTCCGTTCTGCTTAGATAAAGGAAACGAAGGTAAATGTTTACAGGGGCCTCGCAGTAAACAGAAGGTGCTGGACATACCTCATCTTTGTCACACAGCATTCTGTTACCATAAATACAGTAATAGAACTCATGAGGAAGATGGTATGGTTACCGTAAGCACTGTAATAGAAGTCATGACAAAGTAGTGTATTTACAATTAATACTGGAGCAGATTTTATGAGGAAGCAGTATCTGCTTACTGTGAATGGTATAGTAGGGGTCGTAAGAGAGTAGTGTGTGTTTGCTGTAAATACTGTAGTAGTACTTCAAAAATAGTGTGCTTGCTATAAATGCTGTTGAGGAGTCTTAGAAAGTAGTGCATTTTCGCATAAACCCTGCAGAAAGAGTATCTGATATTCTCAAAGCTCTTTGCTGGGAATGGGACTCAATCAAACGGCTGGAGACACTGCAGCCGTCAGAACCTGCAGCAGGGCAGCTCTGAGCTGAAACTGAGTCACACATTTTGTGTACTTCTGCAAACCCGTCTCACGATGGTACGGACACCATTCTGAGACCAGAGCTCCAGAGTCATGCAAATGCAGTTCTGAAACGGTCCATTATTCAGAGATAAACTGAGTCTGTGTGCACCAACAGAGTGAGACCTGAGAGGAACAACAGAGTGCAAACAAGCAACAGATCTAGCGCTGAGGTTTTCTTGCCTTTTAAACTACGAGTTCCCAAACAATCATTTCTTAAAGGGTGAAAATGTTGAAATCCCCCTTTGTCTCTCTGTGGCTTTCAGTCACGGTCTATAAGCCAGAAACAAAATGGTCTGTCTTCCTGTGTATGTCTGTGGGGGGTCTGGTCTGTGGGTAGGGTGTCCTATGCCTGTGCTGTGATATGCAGTGACTGTATGTAACCTGTGGCCGTGGTCTGACCCGTGTCCGCCCTCCAGTTTGACTCCCAGGAGGAGGAGAAGCTGCTGATGATGGCGGATAGTTTTGAGAGGGACGCTGCGGCGCGTTTCCCCGGTCGGCCCTGCCTCTGCACGGTCATCGACATCAGCGGCAAAACGGTGTTCATCACACGGTTCATCCGACCGCTCAGCCCCCCTCAGGAGCTGCTGGACACCTTCCCCAACAGCCCCCAGGAGGCCACGGTGAGCGCCGCGCCGCTAACTATGCATCTGTGCCTATTACCCTCTACCTGCCACTGATGGCTAAAGGATAGCTGTGTGCTCCCACCTCTGTTTCTATAAAGGGTATTAACTCTCTCTCTCTTCCTCCCGCTGTCTCTCATTCTCTCTCTCTGTCTGCAGGAGCTGGTGGCTCGCTATGTGTCTCTCATCCCCTCCCTGCCGGACAGTGTCTCTTTCTCTGGAATCTGTGATCTGTGGAGCACCTGTGATGTAAGTGGACCTCACTTCACAGGTCAGATGTCAAAAGAGATACTAGATACAGGGTGTGACCATGTGTGTGTGTATATACAGTGTGTGACCATGCGTTGTTGTGTTGTGTGTATGCAGTGTGTGCCCGTGTGTTGTGTGTGACCGTGTGTTGTTGTGCTGTGTTGCTCTGCAGTGTGTGACTGTGTGTTGTCATGCTGTGTTGCTCTGCAGTGTGTGCCTGTGTGTTGTGTGACCGTGTGTTGTGTGTGACCGTGTGTTGTTGTGCTGTGTTGCTCTGCAGTGTGTGACTGTGTGTTGTTGTGCTGTGTCGCTCTGCAGCAGTTCCTCAGTTTGCTAGCGGGGGATGAGGAGGAACACGCTGTGCTGCTGTGTAACTACTTCCTGTCCCTGGGGAAGAGGGCGTGGCTTATAATCGGCACAGCCATCCCCGAGGTGAGCCCGCCCGCCCGCAGACATTCTGTACCCTCATGTGTGTGCATTGTTACCGTCTTCTGGCCCCCACAAACTCATATGCACAGGCAAACACAACTATACACGTATAAACACTCACACTCACATTAACAGGACATGGAAATAAGGTGTGTCTGGCCCCAGTCCCTCTGGGACTTTCCTTCCCTTCTGTCAGGTATTTTGGCACTTGTACCCTGATCTCTGCACTTGTCTTTGTGCCGTTTGTCTCTAGGGATAAGAGCGTCTGCCAAAGGCCTGTAATATAATTAGGGCTGGTCATTTTCTCCAAAACAAATCACTTATTTCTGAACCTGTTTTATCCGTTTTGTTTTTCCTGAAAACTTTGCTTTGTTAAACAGTGTCCTCTTGTGGTGAAATTTGACACAGAAATTACACAGCATTGCCCAGGAAGATGGAGCAGTTTCAGTGTTCCATTAGCCAAGTCTACACTGAAAAGCATTGATAAAATTTGAAATTACAATTTTGCATGTTTTTTTAATAAACCCCTCCTTATTTTATTAAGTAAAGTAAAAAGCAAGGCATTCCTGGGTTTTTGGAAGGATATGCGGCCCAAAAACATTAAGGTGGTGAGGTGAGCGCCATGGTGTGTGTAGTTTCTCACCCCCCCCCACCGCCCACAGGGCCCTACCGCGTACGTGCTGACCCACGAGCAGAGCCGCTATGTGATCTGGAACCCCAGCAGCGGCCAGTACTACGGCCAGTACGACACCTTCTGCCCCCTGCAGGCTGTGGGCTGCCTCGTCAACGCAGAGAATGTGAGTACGCCTCAGTTTCAGTCACCGCTGTATCAGGTACGCCTCGGCGTCAGTCACACCTGTATCAGGTACGCCTCGCGTCAGTCACACCTGTATCAGGTACGCCTCGCGTCAGTCACACCTGTATCAGGTACGCCTGGCGTCAGTCACACCTGTATCAGGTACGCCTCGGCGTCAGTCACACCTGTATCAGGTACGCCTCGGCGTCAGTCACACCTGTATCAGGTACGCCTCGGCGTCAGTCACACCTGTACCAGGTACGCCTCGCGTCAGTCACACCTGTATCAGGTACGCCTCGCGTCAGTCACTCCTGTATCAGGTACGCCTCGCGTCAGTCACACCTGTATCAGGTCGCCTCGCGTCAGTCACACCTGTATCAGGTACGCCTCGGCGTCAGTCACACCTGTATCAGGTACGCCTCGCGTCAGTCACACCTGTATCAGGTACGCCTCGCGTCAGTCACACCTGTATCAGGTACGCCTCGGCGTCAGTCACACCTGTATCAGGTACGCCTCGGCGTCAGTCACACCTGTATCAGGTACCCTTCTGTTGCAGCTGCAGATCAGAGGACACTTCAGGCAGAATTTTCATGTTCCACTTAGGGCTGCAGGATCTGCCAGGAACTCAACTACATGTACTCACATTGAGGCGTCATGTTTTTGTCCCCCAGGTGTGGTTTAACATGCAGGTGTACGATGCTCCCATGAGGATGAGTTTCGATGTCAGTAAATCCAAGCTTTGGAAGCCCTTCTTCTCCCGCGCGTTCTCAGACCCGGGGCTGCCCAGTGTCCAGGTGAGGCTCTGCTCCCAAATGCAGACGTTTTACCTGCGCTGCAGAAAGTGAGAATCTGAAAGTCTGAATCTCTCCCTCTCTGGTAGCCGGAGCAGCTGGTGTATCGACGCACAGACAAAGTGGCGGCCGTGGAACTCCAGGACAGGTGAGCGTTAGGCACACCTGTGCTTACCTTTCTCTCTCTCTCTCTCACTCACACACACACACACACACACACACACACACACACACACACACACACACACACACACACAACCTCCAGCAATCTCTCATCCACCCCTCACTCAAAGTTCAGTGTGTGAACTGACCACTTCGTTCATTGTATGCACACTGTGCCACTGCTCTTGCCCCTCGCTGAGGACACCCCCTGCCCCCCCGCAGGATAGAGAAGATCCTGAAGGAGAAGATCATGGAGTGGCGCCCCCGCCACCCCACCCGCTGGAACCGCTACTGCACCTCCACCCTGCGCCACTTCCTGCCCAAACTGGAGCTGAGTGGGGGCCGGGACGTGGGGGAGGAACACCGCCTGGAGCTGCAGAGCATGCTGGGAGATTACAGGGTGAGTCCCACAGCTGCAGGGCATGATGGGAGATTACAGGGTGAGTCCCAAAGCTGCAGGGCATGATGGGAGATTACAGGGTGAGTTTGAAAAAAAGGGCAGGGCATGCTGGGAGCTGGGCTGGGCTAGGGGTTTTCCCTGCTCATCTGTTCTCTCTCTTTTCTAAACAGATCTCTGGGTTCCCGCTGCACATGCCATTCTCGGAGGTCCGGCCACTGGTGGAGGCCGTGTACAGCACGGGCGTCCACAACGTTGAGATGTCCAACGTGGAGTTTGCCCTGGCAGTCTATGTCCACCCCTACCCCAACAACGTGCTGTCTGTCTGGGTCTACCTGGCATCCCTCCTCCGCACCAGATAGCTCCCCAAATCCCGCTCGTCTCATCCATCACTGTGATCTCCCTGTTCTAATAAGCAATTGGAATATGCGCATAGGAGTTTACCTTTTGTAATTTTTGTATTATAAACAAGGGTATATATATATTTTTTAATGTAAATGATTCAGTACTTACAGGGTCCACAGTTTGGGCTGTCACTTTGTTTTTTAAACATGCATTTGTGTTAATTTCCAGGTGAGTTCACGGTTTCTGTATTATGAGCTGATACGTGAGCTGCGTGAAACGTTTGTGTGAGAGGAGTGGTGTCACTCGCAGTGTCATTGCTCCTTAAAGAGCACACTCTGTGGCACTGGGCCTGAACCATGGCAACATGCAAAACCCACAGAGCGTGCACACACAACCCCCCCAACGCCCCCCCCCAGCACAGTCGGCAAGCTGAGGCCAAATAATGACTGGACTGAAGAACCTTTATTGACTCGAGTCTGTTCGATTGTTTTACACACTACCTCTGGGCTTTTCCTCATGCACAAATGGTCTTTAGTCTTAAAGCAAAGCCATGGTTACGATGAGAAACAGCCACAGTACTGCAGAGGACTGGAGCACATGTATGAGTGATGAGCTCTCTCTTACAACACAGTCCATCAGCCAATCAGGTGATGAGTACAGCATTGGCCGTTAGTGGTCTAGAGCTAAGAGCAGCAGGGATGGACTCCGCTGGCATGAAACAGGGTTAAAATGCTCTACAGATCAGGACTCAGAAGCAGGTGTCACTACAGTGAGAACAAACTGTAAAACGAGTGTCTACATTTTCCCACGCAGGAAAACAAAACAGTAAGGAGGAAAGGGAACACTGTCATGTACTTCATCCATTATAGTCTGTCTTGTCTTTCAACAGAAATGTGTATTTCTCAGAAACACAGTTGGAAAATTGCAGATTATGGTTTTTTTTTTTTTTTTTTTTTAGAGTCCTTTTCATCTGTGAAAATACAACACCATTTGGGTGAAGGAAAAAAAAAAAAAAAAAAAAAAGACTCAACAAATGACAGCCCTAAAAATTAAAGTGCAGACAAAGAGCCGAGAGGCAGATCTACAGTGAGCACACGGGGGCGGGGCCATGTGACAGGGGCGGGGCTCACTCTCCTGAGCGGCAGCACGCACGGAAACCACACTGCAGGTTCTGGCAGCCGCTGGCCGTGTCGGCATGGGGACCTGGAGAGCCAATCAGAGGAGGGCACTGCCGTTAGAATCCACCAATAGCAGCGTGGCACGCTCCCAAACTCCCCACTGCACTCTACTTCCTCATTCAGAAATACTCAAATATCACACATAAACAGTGTTGAAGTGTCCAAATAAAATAAATGGGTATATATATATGTGTGTGTCCAAAAATGTCTGCAAGAACAAAACATGAATAACAAAATGTAGTGTCTCGTTTGTCAGGCGCCATTCAGGAGCATGCGCTCCCCTGTCAAACACCCACAAGCCCCTGCTTCTGTTCACCCAGAGTCTGCAGCGTAACTCACAGGCATGAGGGGCGGACTCCTCCCGCAGCTCTGTGCAGGCAGGCTGTGGGCCCCTGCTTCACCAGCAGGGGGCGCTGGTGGGCAGTCATACATGTGCTTCTTGTGACTGACATTGTGGTAGGGGTTCACTTACAAACCCCAGCTACACTTCACACACCTTTATGCTATCTACCAAGCCTACACAGAGGAAATATGCCATTTCAATAACAATGATTATAAGATTGATTACAAAGAATATCACTTACCGATCACATGTATTTTCAAAACATAAAAAAATAAAATAAGTCTTTAAACACTAAACCCTGTTCTTTACTTACCTTCCACCCAGGGGGGAACACAGCCGTCCAGGGAAAAAAAAGCTGCTAGGTAAGGAAACTACATTTCCATTTGAGACGTGGAAAAGCAACGGGGACACGAGCAAGCAAGTTACAGAGGTACAAAGATCACCAATGGTGTCAACTAAGGCCTGCTGTATCTTAACTAGTCATGTTAACTAGTTAGCTTTACTAGGGATATACACTCATCTGAGCCATAGCATTAACATGGGTATAAACTCAGCTGAGTTTCATTAACGTCACACTCAGACTGGTGTGTGTGGTCTTTAATCTGTTTGAGACACGGTGCGAGTTTAAAACCTTGTGCCAGCCCTAACAGCATGGTGCTGAAGGACCTTGGGCTCCTTCCACCTTTTACATTTATACTGCAGTTACTTTCCTGTGGAAAATGCCCAGCATGCACAGCAACGCTGTTTAATCCAGAGATAAATTATGAAATGCATTCTGGGATTTGGAGTTCACTACCAAATGAAAACAGAAGAATGTGACAAGAATTGTGTAACCAGAAAAAAAGTCTTCTGAACAGATTCCTGCTTAAAGGTGGTAAACAGCAGATCTCATTAAACTTTTACCATTCTCAAACATTTATCATTCTCAAAAACTGCTATTATCAGGTCAACTTCTATATGCAAAGTCCCCACCTAAAGATGGCACACATGCCAGACCAGCAGAAAAATGCATGAGAAAAGAACTGAGGGTGAGAGAGGGAAAGCAATACATTCGCAGAGCTTCATGGTGTACGGTTTCCTCTATAGACACTGATGACTCAGACAGCTGCTGAAACTGGCATTGCAGTACAAGTGTGTGTGTGTGTGTGTGCTGTAATGTTAATATTGTCGCAGTAGTAGGTTTGTGTGTGAGTGAGTGAGTGTATGTGTGTGTGCTGTACCGTTGATGTTGTTGCTGTAGTAGGTGTGTGTGTGAGTGTGTGTGTGTGTGTGTGCGCTGTACCGTTGATGTTGTCGCAGTAGTAGGTTTGTGTGAGTGAGTGAGTGAGTGTATGTGTGTGTGCTGTACCGTTGATGTTGTTGCTGTAGTAGGTGTGTGTGTGTGTGTGTGTGTGTGTGTGTGTGTGTGCGCTGTACCGTTGATGTTGTCGCAGTAGTAGGTTTGTGTGAGTGAGTGAGTGAGTGAGTGTGTGTTTGTGTGCTGTACCGTTGATGTTGTTGCTGTAGTAGGTGTGTGTGTGTGAGTGTGTGTGTGTGTGCGCTGTACCGTTGATGTTGTCGCAGTAGTAGAAGTGCTCGTCGTTGAGCACAGGGCACACAGACACCAGCTCCTGCAGGCCACTCTCTGTGATGAACAGGCAGCCGGAGAGATTCAGGTGCTCCAACCGAGGAAGCCCACCGCGCTGAGACAGAGCCCTAAAACACACACACACACACACACACACACTGCCATTACACACCCTGACCCCGACACACACACACACTGCTATTACACACCCTGACCCCGACACACACACACACACACACACACACACACACACACACACACACCACACTATACACCCTGACCCCGACACACACACACACACTGCTATTACACACCCTGACCCCGACACACACACACACACTGCCATTACACACCCTGACCCCAACACACACACACACACACACACACACACACACACACACACACACACACACACACACTGCCATTATACACCCTGACCCCGACACACACACACACTGCCATTACACACCCTGACCCCGACACACACACACACACTGCTATTACACACCCTGACCCCAACACACACACACACACACACACACACACACCATTACACACCCTGACCCCGACACACACGCACACACTGCTATTACACACCCTGACCCCGACACACACGCACACACTGCCATTACACACCCTGACCCCGACACACACGCACACACTGCCATTACACACCCTGACCCCGACACACACACACTACACACCCTGACCCCGACACACACACACACTGCTATTACACACCCTGACCCCGACACACACACACACACTGCCATTACACACCCTGACCCCGACACACACACACACACACACACACACTGCCATTACACACCCTGACCCCGACACACACGCACACACTGCCATTACACACCCTGACCCCGACACACACACACACACTGCTATTACACACCCTGACCCCAACACACACACACACACACACACACACACACTGCCATTACACACCCTGACCCCGACACACACACTGCCATTACACACCCTGACCCCGACACACACACACACTGCCAGTTACACACCCTGACCCCACACACACACACACTGCCAGTACACACCCTGACCCCGACACACACACACAGCCAGTACACACCCTGACCCCGACACACACACACACACACACACACACACACACACACACACACACACACACAGCCAGTACACACCCTGACCCCGACACACACACACACACACACACAGCCAGTACACACCCTGACCCCGACACACACACTGCCATTACACACCCTGACTCCGACACACACACACACACACTGCTATTACACACCCTGACCCCACACACACACTGCTTTTACACACCCTGACCCCGACATACACACACACTGCTTTTACACACCCTGACCCCACACACTGCCATTACACACCCCGACCCCGACACACACACTGCTATTACACACCCTGACCCTGACACACACACACACACACTGCTCTTACACACCCTGACCCCGACACACACTGCTCTTACACACCCTGACCCCGACACACACACACACTGCTTTTACACACCCTGACCCAGAGACACACACACACACACACACACCCTGACCCCGACACACACACAGCTCTTACACACCCTGACACACACACACACACACACACACACACTCACGGGGTGCACTAGTGTTGTGTGTTGGTCAATTTAAATTGTTATGCAACATTGTAAAGTAAAAGGAAGCTGCAGCAGGAAGTTATGATATGTCTGACATCCTGTTGTTGATGTCATTGCTCCCACTGCTGACAATAACAAAACAGTGCACTGTGTCTCAAACGCTGAGCGACTGCACTCACTGTTTGCCAGGCATCTCATTTGTTTGCCAGGTACTACACTGGGCCACTTGAATAAATTCTTATCTAACATTAGCCAAATAATGTCAGATAAATAAATATTGAAATAGACAGCTAAATGTTGTTTTACTGATGCTGTTTACTGCAGACCAAATGTAAATTTCATTGGCTAGCTAGTCAATGAAGTTAACATATAAGGTTCCTTATGCAATGAACAGACATCTCTCATTACCAAGACAAATAATGCAGCTCTCTACCAGCTCACCAACTCTTCTACAACTAACAATCTATAAAAACTGCGTATGTTTCAACATTTGGGGATTTATTTTTCACCTTGGTCTTAAGAGATGTCCTTTCTGTGGGACCCTTTATTAAAAAGATCAGCTAGCCGATGAAAGCACCTGTACAGCCCCCAGTATGAGGCTCTGAGGAGTGTTCCGTCACATGGGTGTGGCGGGGGCGTGCTCGACTTGCCCACCTGGGGAGTGGCTGGCACAGGAGTTGGGTGGAGCTTCATTAGGCAGCACTACTGGGGAAGCACAGCAGAGGGCGCCACTGTGCACGGCGCATCCCTCAGCAGGGCGTGGCCATAAAGGGGCGTGTTCTCACCTGAGGCCCAGGTCGGTGACCTGGAAGCAGCCCGACAGGCTGAGCAGCCTGAGCCGGCGGCAGCAGTCTGATCTGGGGCGCGCGTTCTCCCCCTCCTCTGCCCACTTAGTCCGAAACCCGCTGCCACTGGCGGGGGAAATAGTCCTCAGGGCGGCCTGCCCGCTGCTGCCACTGCAGCAGGAAGAATGTCCGCAGCGCGCCTCTCCCTCCCCGCCGCTGCTGTACTGCTGCCAGTAGGAGGCGCTGTTAGTCCTGAGGCCACGCCTCCTGCTCCTCCTACAGCAACAACTGTTGGCGGGAGGCGGGGCTGGAGGCTCTGAAAATCCGCGCCCCCCCGACTCAGTGGCCCCGCCCCTGCGCCGCCACTCCGCCGCGTCCTCAATGTCAGCCAGCTGGGCGGGGTCCAGCACCCAGACGTGGGCGGGGCCGTGGGGGCGGCGCCGGAACACCAGGGCCTGCCGTCCACGCTGCGCCCGCAAGGAGACAGGTGGGGCTGGGGGCGTGTCCAGACCCCGAGTGGGGCGGGGCTTAGGTCCCCCCGGGTCCCCAAGGGCCAATGACAGCCGCTTCAGGGTGAGGTCAGTGATCTTCTCACATCCTGATAGGTCCAAATGCTCCAGAGTCACACAGGCACCCAGGGACGCCCAGCTGGGACAGACAGACACACAGACAAAGGCTTAAACTACAGGCGGGTTTCCCCCGACAACCACAACAGCTACTGGCAGCATGCGCCAGATAAGCAGTGACCAAACCTCACTGTCGACACGGTGACATTTTCACGAGTGTCACTAAATTCAGCTGGGGTCTAAAGTGACAGGCACCAACACAGTCACAGTCTTCAGACCTGCAGAGTTTAAATACTTCTCATACATGTGACCTCACTATTGTGATCATAGTCACTCTGTCTCTTTCACGCTCACTCACTCACGCCCGATATGATCAGGTATCTGTAAGTATGCCACGCACCTGTCGAAGGCCGAGTCCGTCACGTCCGTCTGGGTGAGATCCAGGTGAGTCAGGTTAGGACAGAGGCTTAGAATCTGCCTTACCTGTAACACACAGACAACTTCAATAAAGCTACATCATTATGACAAAAATTTATAAATGTGATTATTCAACCAAATATTAAGGACATGAAACGGGTTAAACGTGACAATAAATATTTTGTGACCAAAGAGTAAAGAAACAAGTAAACCTGATAACCATTTTAACAAGCAGCGGCAGCGCATGCATCGCAGCTACTCAATGGGGGCGTGGCGTGATATAGCAGCCATGCTAAACACACTGTAATAAGACAAACGCGGCCTTTGGCAGCTAGTTAGCAGTGCGAGCCATGAGGGGTAATCGGATGGACTGTGCGTCGCCGTGTGAAGGTGCTCGCCGCAGGTGAGAGACGGTACCATCTTGCTCGAGAGTGCCGAGCTGTAGGCCAGGACGATGGATTTGACGGAGGGCCCGACAGCAGGCAGAAGGTTCTGGATGATGCCGTTGAGCAGCTTCTTCTCCCTCTGCACGGCGCTGATGGCGGTGGAGTCTGCGGGCGCCGCCTCTGTGAACAGAACCCCAGCATCGCTCAGCTCCCCAAAAACCAGCACTGCATCACAGAAACTACAACGTGCTCTGACCACATCATCACCTCACAGACGCACTTTGATGATGTAATCACATCACAAACGCAAGGTGATGACATCATCACACGGCAGACGCTCTGTGATGACCTCATCATGTGAATCACTGAAGGTGCTGTGGTAGTGGCCTAGTCTCAGGGTGCTCGTGTGTAACTGGGCATTAGCAGGTGTTTCTGGGGCGTTGTTGCCCTTACCGGACTCGTCGATGTCTGCGTCCTCATCCCACTCCTGGTAGGCCCTGCCCTCCGCCTCCCGACTCTCCACCCACTCAGCGTCTGGCTCCTGCTGCTGCTCCTCTGGGGGACCCCTGCAATACTCCCCTACAGCAAATACAAACAGCGCCCTCTGTAGCAGGGAGGATGGCACTGCACTCCCTTCTCTCACGTAAACACTGCTGTTACACACATTGACCCAGACAACCACTGCTATTACACAGGCAGACAGACAGATAGACACACACACACACACACACACACACACACTCTTCCACTCTCACTCACCCACACTCTCTCTCACACGCTGTAGTCTCACCTCTGGCCCAGCGCACGGGGTACAGGTGTCTCCACAGGGATCCAGTCTTGGCCAGCTGGGCCCAGGACGTGCACACCTGGCCGCAGTGACACAGGTCCTCCGGGCTCAGGTACTGAAACACCTTCAGCAGCACCTCCGGGGGCAGCTGGGAAACAGGCGGCTCGGGGCTCTTCTCAAACTCTGACCAAAGATACAGGACACCTACTGACACAGGCGCTCAGCACTGACACAGGCGCTCAGCACTGACACAACCGCTCAGCACTGACACAGGCGCTCAGGGACACTAACAACAATCCACTAAAACTATATGACCATAACTGATCAGTCAGTCAAAAGAATTAAAACCGTATCAACATAATGACTCACTGAAAGGGTCAGACTGGCTATATCCGCCCAATCACAGGCTTTCCTCGCGCTGTAGTCTGGCCCCACCCTTCCTCCCACTCACCATCACAACAAAACAAGAAAGCATAAATAGGTAAACACATTAAATAAATCTGCTTTAACACAAAATCCCACTCATTCCTCTAGTAAAATCAGAGTGAATCCAAGTCATATTGAAATGTTGTCTCACTTTCTTGCAAATCTTTGCATAGCTTACCTGGAAAGCGAGCAGATTTTCTGGCTCCTCTGCACATTACTGTGATTACACACCCACATGAGCTGTTTAAACTCAGTAATAATGATGATGGTGGTGATGGTGAGGGGCAGAGAGCCAGATGAGCTGAAACGGGTCTCTGGTCCTGCCAGCCGATGCTGAACGAGCAGCTTAGAGCAGGGACCCACACTGACAGTGAGGCAACAGCCAGACTGCCGTCACAAATCTCCACCCTCTCTCCCTCTCATTTCCTGTGTTCTCCTTCTCATTTTCTCTCCCTCAAATTGTGTGCTTTCTTCCTCCCTTTCTCAACAGGGTCATGTGGAAACACTGGCCCAAGCAAGCTGGATCTGCACTCTCACTTTGGGCAACTCTCTCCTTTCTTCACTGCTTATATACACTTCATAACCAATTCATCCACAGCTTTAAAAAAACATCTTCACTCATTTTATCCTGTAGGTGATTCAGTTCAGCCTGATTTCACCACTGTGGGGAGGCGGTTAGAGGCGGAGCCAAGAGGAAAGGGGCAGAGTCAGCCATGGCTTTGAGGTGTGGTCAATGTAAATGGGGAGGGGCCAGTATTATGAAGGGGTGGGTCCAACATGAATGGGGGTGGGGTAATATGAAAGGGGAGGGGCCAGCAGAAAGGACAGGGCAGGGCCGGCAGAGGCAGGGCGGGGTTGTGGCTCACCGTTGTCCGCCTTCTCGTGCACAGAGTACTTGTAGGCGCGGTGGAGGCCTTCCTGACTCCAGAAGCTCAGGTCCTTCAGCACCTCTGCGCCGCTGTCCCCTCGCTGGCACCTGCAGTCGCCCACGCCGTCTCCGCCTGGCCGCCTGCAGTGCTGCGCCATCACCGTCTTCTTGATGTCCTTCAGCTCCTCGTACGTGAAGTACTCCATCAGCATGGGCTGGAACACCTGCCGCAGAGCCGCAGTTTAAACCCAACCATCTACAGACAAACCACCGCCACACCCTACCACCGCTTTGCGTTTCAGCACCACTGATTACACACACCCCTCCCCAAGCCTCTGGCACGGTCGTCCTTGAAGCCTAGATCTTGCAGTGATATAACAGTGCAGTGACGCTGTGTCGACAATGCAACAATATTGTGTAGGACTGACCAGAGCACATACGTCCTCTATCATGTCAAGGCACTGAAACGGTGCAGTAACACCGAGAGGAAATGTTGCGAGAGCGTTACACGGGGCACGCACCTCCTCCTCCTCCTTCATGTGGGGCAGGAAGTCCTGGGTGAAGTCCTCCAGCCTCTCCTTCAGCTGCTGAGCGTAGTTGAGCTGCTCGCACTCATTCTGGAGAGAGTAAGGACAGGGCTCGTCATGTTAACCATAATGAGGTTTTATGTTCTGTGATCTCGGCGAGTCGGACAGTGATCATGTTAACCATAATGAGGTTTTATGTTCTGTGATCTCGGCGAGTCGGACAGCGGTCATGTTAACCATAATGAGGTTTTATGTTCTGTGATCTCGGTGAGTCGGACAGCGGTCTGCACTCACCTTGATGTTTCTCAGGCCCCTCTGGAAGAGAGACAGCATCTCGGACAGCTTGTTGTCGGAGTGCACGTTGTACACGGTGTTACTGCGCTGCTGCAGCAGGCAGATGATGTACTCGTTCTCAATCTGCTCATGCATCTTAAACTCCGTAAACGTGGCGCACAGCGACTGCAGGAACGAGCGGAAGTCCTTGTTGTTGGAGAAGTTGGTCTTTGAGAGCTGGGGGAGTTGAAGGGATGGGAAAAAAAGAAAATTAACTACATTGATCACAAAGATGCACAGAATGGAACAGGGTAACCACTGTGTTCATCCAACTGCATCTATATTAAGCCATTAGGCAGACACTCTCATTCAGAGGGACTTACACTGTCCATATTTTACACTCTGCCAATTCATACAGCTCTACCATTTCTGAGGGTACTGAGGTAACTCGCTTAAGGGCACAGTAACAGAGAATAGAGGGAATCAAATCTGCAACCTATATGATATGCCACCCCACATGCTGACATTAAGATAAATTATTACCAATTAACTATCAACAGTAATAATATGGATGTATGCCCACATATACACATATACTTAGGACTGCACTGTGTCCATAGTAAAAGCTGCACAGAACAGACTACATTTGCAGAGAATATAATGACACTTCTTCCCACCTGAAAAGGGCATTTTCAGGGGGATGGGGGGTCTGCAGTGGGAGGGGCTGACAGGTACAAAGAGGAAAAACTCACTTTCTACAGCATTAACAATTCAGGGTCAGGGAATCCAAGTAATATTGTGTATCAAGTTAAAGAGAAAGCAACCTTTTGGTACTTGCACGCTCAACTCGCGAAAGGCGACATCTATTTTTAAAACTATGTATTTGTATAATAATTCGTTATTGTTATTATCATTATATTCAATTGCCTAATCACCACTTCAGACTTCGGTGCTGACTCTTTACAGAGGTACCGCACGGCTATCACTCCCATGGCACTGGAGGTGACGTCATAACCGGAGCAGGCAGAGGTTCACCGCAGCCCCGCCCCTCCCCTCCCGCACACCTGCGCATCAGAGCGAGTCCGGTGTGAGTGAGCACAGCCAGCCGCGCTATCCAGCTCCCTCCAACCACTACGGGCACGTCAGGCACCCAAGCACTACTTGTTGCAACGCCTAAGGCGCCGTCGGTCCCCTTGGCTAACTGATAAATAGCGAGCTTCCCAAACAGTACATTCTGTTCCCCAGACGAGAGGCAGTGCTTACTAGAGTAAACAACATGGAATATGTGATTTAGTCTCGTTAACAGTTTACGTTCTTACAATACAGAAGACTAACTGTAGGAAAGAATTGTATATGCTGGTCTGCAAGCTACCTAACACCAGGCAACCGAGAACAACGTGCCATTGTGCTAATATAAAATCTCTTTGGTGTTGCCTTGCCAAAATACATCTTGTGATGTGCTGGCCAACGGCACTGCAATTTGATGGGGTAGACAGCACTCCATCGGAGCATAAAGCTTGTTAGATAACATTACCTTACCTAAAAGACAGGTAACGTTATTCTCAGTGTGCGTGGTGCTAACTATTCATCTGGCTCTCTTTCAAACAGCTTATCTGGGAGAACAACAGCTGACACTATTATCTAGCTAATACCCTAAAATACCACCACCTCTATAACGTCACCTATGGACACTGCAAGCCTCTCCTTACATAATAGCTCGTTTGTATTACCAGAAAGGAGTAGCGGTCCATGACATACCTACCATGTATCAAGAGATATTGTCCTATTAGCGTTTAATTTCACCTTTTGTGAACTGACGGATAATTGTACTGGCAGTCTTGGCTAGCGTTGTAAAAACACGACACACTCACCGAACACAGCAGAGTTTGCCACCGTCGGATACTCCGCCATGCAGCTTTGTAGCCCGCAGGGAGTCACCGACCTGTAGCTAGCGCTAGCTGTAACTGTCTAAAAGTTAAGCCAGATACCGCTAATTATCCGGTTGTTAATATCACACAACCATGACATCAGCGGGACATGGAGATAACTGACACATGTACATACTTTAAGTGATGAGAACTACACGTTACAGCTAATGCTAAGTGGCTATCTTGCTGCAGCAGATTAGTAATGTATCGTTAGCATAGCACACGCTTGCGCTAGTTTAGCTTGCGCTAGCTAAAACTGACTTTAACAAGGGGGTGATGTTTTGTTTTGAAGCTATCTAGCGCGGCAACTAGCCAGCAGTCTCAGGTACCTAGCTAGTATAAGTAGACACTTTTCGAGCACAATTTTAATTTAAATCAATGCTGTTTGGTCATCTCATGTACAATACCAACCACTAGCAAATATCAAAACATTAGCCTGTCAAAGAGCTAGTTAACATTAGCATAGCTCGATTCTTCGGGTGAAATATGGATCCGTTCAGATGCTGTTGGCGTGCTAGTGTTATGCATTTGGAGCAAGACAGAATTTAGCCAACTGCCCAGCACTTATGGGAAGCTGCCTAGGTAAAGACAATTTACTCAGCACGACACATAGATAGCTAACGTGAGACACCGTTAGTAAACCACAGAACGTAGCATTAGCCAGAGCTAGCTAATCTCTGCGTAGCTTGTGGTTGGCCGTTAGCTCGACTCAAGTTAGCTAGCCAACAACGTTAACCAACTTGTTTTGAATCCAGCTCGTTGTCCATGTAAACGAGAGACACCCGAAACAAATTTTACTGACCTTTTCACAATAAAGACCCACTAACTGCTTCATCCGCCAGTGTGGGCCTGTGAAAACATCCACCTCATCTGGAAACGGGGCCATCTTCACTCCATGGAAACAACAAGAACTGCGTTATTTGCGAGCCAGCAGGGTTGACAGGAAATGCGAAGCCGTTCAGGAAGCAGCCATGTATATTCCATTGACACATGACACTGCCCTTTGGTATGTTATGTCATGCCTACGTGACACGGAGTGCGTACCAGTTCCATGCATACTTTTGAGCATGGCACCAGTTTAGGACGCTAATTGTGCACATATTCACTTTTCATGGACAGGCAGTGAAAGTAAAACAGTACATTTTAATGCTGGTAGGGTACAGTTGCGCTGTGGTTTGCACTGAGCCTTACATAAAAACGGTATTCATATAAATAAATAACCCCGGTATTTATTAAACTGCAAAATACTATCACCCATATTAAAAAATAAAACGGCAAGAAAATCTGTATTACATGATATAATGTATTTTAGGAAAGAGTTGTCATATGAAACTCTGAAAGCTAATCAGCTAGACTTGAGTAATTATGTTGATGCTGCCAGGGAATTATAAGTTGTTGCTGGTGGGCCAGTAGGGGGCACTCTTCCTCATGAAATAAATGGAACTCCAATGTCCCAGTGCAGTGGAGAAGTCACTGCTGAAGAAGGTGCCACCTTTCAGATACAGTGTGGAACTCATGTCCTGATTTATTTATTTATTTAATTAGGGATGTCAAATATGGGTGTTTAACATTATCTTCCTCCCAAGCTGCTGGGAAGCTCTTGTCTCTGGTGCAGCTGTGAGTTCTGCGACTCGTTGTTTGATTCTCAGCTGCATCACGATCGACTCTGGCTGGAGATCTGCAATTGACAGAAACAGGAAGAGGGTGGGGTGTTTGGCTCAGGGTGGGAGGGTGGGGTGGTCAAAAAACTGTCTTGCTACATCTGGCCACATTATTAAAATAAATGTGAGGGTATGATCTGAAAGGTCGACATTCTGTACATCCTTTCACAAAGTTCATTTCACAATGCTGTGTTGAACAAGAAGTTGTACAGCTACTTTAAATGGCAATAGCATGACACACACTCAGATCATTGCTTGGTGCCAGTGGGTACGCAGAGTGTGTACTCAGTACTTGGATCACTTGGCAGAAAATGGTATTAGCGAACTTCAAGTGAATCAGGTGTTTCTGTCAGTTTGCTGATGACCTTTCTAATGAGAGAACATTGAAGAACTTCACGCATTGCATAGCTGGTAATGATTACGTAGCTTTGAAAGGAAATTCCTTTTCTGCTGACAACACACTGACTCCGCCCTCACACACACGCTCATAGTCCATTCCGTGAAAGTCTCATAATTAAAACCTCCAGCGTAGCCCCACACTTGCTTCCCAGTGCCTGAGCTGGCTGGTCTCTCAGAACAACTAGTCCTCCTGAACATCTTTACCACAATGCCTGCCAGCCTCTCCTGTCACCTCTTCATGCTAGGGGTTGTCTTTCAGATGATCGTCCTGCAGGTCGACATGCGGTGGCTGGGGGAAGGAACGACAGCAGACCTCCAGGAAGTGGTCATGGGGAGATGCTACAACTACATCCGGGTCGTGAACCCCAGTGTTGGGTAAGTCACAGTTTGAGAAATCTGCTGCTGTACGTGACTGGACATAGGCTTGGGGAGGGGAGGGTGGGGCCTTGGTTCTGGATGAAATTTCACCTCTAGTGAAGGTTGGGCATGTAGCCTTCTTCATGTAGTCAGCTCGTGTTGACATTTTTACAGTCAGAAGGGACTGAACAGTAACTATATAGACAGATCAGTAAAAGCAGTTAAAAGTTCAACAGTCGGTTCTTTGTTAGGCAAAAAAGGTGTTGGAGTTGACCTTTAGCCGGACAGTCTGTCAGAGTTCACTAAGCTTTCTAAAGCCACAGAGGAACCTTTTCTCTGTGATCAATGCTGAAGTGAAAACCAGGAGCAAGTACCACAGGTCATGAGTTTATGTTTATTAATATTTAAACTTTCAGGAACTGGCTTTGAAGCATGTGCAAAAAATGTGTTTTATGGCATGACACCTTAAAACGTAATTTTTATTGTTTCTTGGAGCGATATCAGCTGACTGAAAATAAAAGATTTTGGTTTTAGGCTTTTTAAATGATGCTGCTGTTAAACTTTGCACTGAATGAATTTCTCCCTGACTGAGAGAACAGTGTCTAATCTAACCGCCCTGGCTTCGTTGCTCTGTGTGATGGCCGTGCTGGGGACAGAGAGAAGAACTGCTCTGCCATATGGAGCGCCTTCAGAGAAGCCTTCATCTATAGGGACCCCTGCACAGTGAACCCCACCCATTACCAAGCCTTCATCGACCTCGCTAGCCACCAGGTCCCCCCCAATAAGGTGTGTGTGTGTGTGTGTGTGTGTGTGTGAGAGTGCTTGTTTCTGCATGCTTGTGTGTGTGTGTGTGTGCGTGAGTGTGAGTGTCTTCCTCTTTCTCTCTTTCCAGACCAATGGCAGTATTTTTGTATTGAAGGTGACTGGCGCACTGATATGAGGCAGTATTTGCATGCACTGGGAGCTGTTGCTTGCAGCAGGTTGCCAGGTCATGCATTAGGGGCAGATGCCCTTTCAGGTGCTCAAGTCCAGGTATGACGAAGTGCAGGATACTGTACCAGAGGCTGGGCCTTTCCAATGCTGATGTGCTCCGGGCTCAACTGGAAATATCCCAGCTAGGACTTCTCTCCTGCCATTCCCAGCTGCTGGAGTGATTGCTCTCTCTGCTGCCCCCTGCAGTACAGTAGGAGTGACTGCTCTCTCTGCTGCCACCTGCAGTACAGTAGGAGTGATTGCTCTCTCTGCTGCCCCCTGCAGTACAGTGACTGCTCTCTCTGCTGCCCCCTGCAGTACAGTAGGAGTGATTGCTCTCTCTGCTGCCCCCTGCAGTACAGTAGGAGTGACTGCTCTCTCTGCTGCCCCCTGCAGTACAGTAGGAGTGATTGCTCTCTCTGCTGCCCCCTGCAGTACAGTAGGAGTGATTGCTCTCTCTGCTGCCCCCTGCAGTACAGTTGACTGCTCTCTCTGCTGCCACCTGCAGTACAGTAGGAGTGATTGCTCTCTCTGCTGCCCCCTGCAGTACAGTAGGAGTGATTGCTCTCTGTGCTGCCACCTGCTGCCCCCTGCAGGCGCTTTTCTGGGAAAAGAACAAGCGGCTGGTGCACAGGTACTCTGATGTCACAAGAAGGATGATGCCCCTTGGGGAGACTCTGATTGGCTGGCTGGGTGATGACCTCACATGGTGCGGGAGTGCCACGGGTGATGGTAAGGACAGGCTTTGCTTCGCCTATCAGGGCTGATTCTGTGCCATGCTTTCCCACCTATACCCCCTGCCTCAGACTGACCTTAAAGAAAGTACAGACCTGACCACAGCTGCTCATCACTGAGTGGAAGGCTAAATAAGAATATAGACCCTGAGGTATTTCAGTCTAGGGCCAGAGTAGGCTGAGTAAACTGTTCCAGTCTTAGTCCATGACCAAATGAGTCAGATGCTGGACTGTTATAAACTGCCACATAAGGCATTAATCAAATATTCTTGTTTTACCCTTCAAAAGCATTCAGATGTCCATCCGCTGCTGTTAAAACCCCTGGAGTTTGCTCTCTTTCACTCCTCTGGCTCTTCGGCAGGTTTGGACCACGTGTCCTGCCCCACCACCACTGAATGTGAGAGTAACCCTGTGGAGTCTTTCTGGAGGGTTGCCTCAACTGCGGTAAGACTGTGCAGTTACCCCACACCCTGGGCGTGTGGTTTGGCATGTGCTTTTACCCCACACCCTGGGCATGTGGTTCCTACACTAAGATCACACAGTGATACCCCAGTATCTACACTAAGACCACACAGTGACGCCCCAGTATCCACACTAAGACCACACAGTGATACCCCAGTATCTACACTAAGACCACACAGTGATACCCCAGTATCCACAGTAAGACCACACAGTGATACCCCAGTACCCACACTAAGACCACACAGTGATACCCCAGTATCTACACTAAGACCACACAGTGATACCCCAGTATCCACACTAAGACCACACAGTGACGCCCCAGTATCTACACTAAGACCACACAGTGATACCCCAGTATCTACACTAAGACCACACAGTGACGCCCCAGTATCTACACTAAGACCACACAGTGACACCCCAGTACCTACACTAAGACCACACAGTGATACCCCAGTACCTACACTAAGACCACACAGTGATACCCCAGTACCTACACTAAGACCACACAGTGATACCCCAGTATCTACACTAAGACCACACAGTGACGCCCCAGTATCTACACTAAGACCACACAGTGATACCCCAGTACCTACACTAAGACCACACAGTGACACCCCAGTATCTGCTGTGTGACTGAGATTACTGCTCTACATTCTCACAGTGCTGTTTTTGTGCAGTATGCTAACCTGTCCTCAGGAGTGATCCAGGTGATGCTGAATGGATCCGTCACAGACGGAACCTTCCCGGAGAACAGGTGAGGCCTGTCAATCACACCTTTCACACCTGCCAATCATTATTTCCTGTCCAATGTCCAATAACAGTGACAGGCTCGATATGACTATGTGTTTCAGTGGCTGTTCTGGATACGGTTGATTTGTGTTACCTCACTATCTTATATCTTATAAGATATCTTATTATCTTATATTTTCACATGACTGGTATTTTTGGGACTCTCTTTCTGTGCTGGATAACTGGACAGTCACCCTGATCTGTTATCTCTTGTCTTGATGCTGTAAGTCGCTCTGGAAATGGGCGTCTTGCGGAACTGTAATGTAGCAATGTCTCTCTTATTGGTGTTAAAATCATCCAAGTCAGCCAGCACTCCATGAAGTGTTTTGAGGATATGAAGAGGAGTGAGAAAATGAGGTTCCTTTTAGAATTTTCTCTCTAGACTTTTGGCCCCGGTTGTGCAGTGCTATGCTGTATGTGGACTTTGCCCTCAGGAATATCATGTCTGAGTTATGGTTTCACAGCTCAACAAACTGAAGTCCATGGCCATTGCTCTTCAACAGGAAGTGATTTGAAAATGCCAACAGACAGACAGAGTATCACACACACACGCAAGCAAGCACGCACGCACAAGCACGCACGCACGCACAAACACAAACACAAACACAAACACACACACATACAGCTGACAATATTCCATTCCATTGTCTGCAGCTTTTTTGCAAACTTTGAGCTCCCATATTTAAGAAAAGACCATGTTTCTGATGTCCAGCTCTGGATAATGGATGACATTGAAGGCCCAGATGTGTAAGTACGATATGCTATTTCTGTGACCTGCCCTAATTAACACTGTGCTATTCATTTACCCTAACATTAATATCATTTTATAGTATAATCAATAATCCAAAAAAATCAGAGTATGATTAATTTCACATTTCACCAAAGGCATGCACACACAGGGCTGTGCAGAGCTCAATGGTTATCATAAAGGTGCTTTCATATGCATGATATATCACACACACACACACACACACACACACACACACACACACACACACACACACACACACACACACACACACACACACACACACACACACAGGGTGGTTATCATAAAGATGTTTTCATGTGCATGATATATCACACACAGACACACACACACACTCACACACACACACACACACAGGGTGGTTATCATAAAGATGTTTTCATGTGCATGATATATCACACACACACACACACACACACACACACACACACACACACACACACACACACACACACTCACACTCACAAACACACACACACACAAACACACACACACACACACACACACACACACACACACACACACACACACACACACACACACACAGGGTGGTAATCGTAGAGGTGTGTGTAGGTGTGCAGTAGGTCAGAGCTGAGTTCAGGCCTCTCTTCATTCCCGGGGCAGTGAGTCATGTGGGACGAACAGTGTGAAAGTCCTGCAGCAGATCCTAACGGAGGAGGGGTTCACTCACACCTGCACTGACAACTACAGGTACGCACCTACACTGACAACTACAGTTACACAGCTCTCATATGACCCAGTACACAGGCCTGCATCTTCTGTTTCTTCAACAGGATTTACTGAACAAATTCTGACAGTGATGTATTGAACATAAAGCCGTACTTTCTTTGCACTGAAAGCTCACTGAGCCTTTTTATTGTGATGAATTCAGTGCCAAAACCAAACCTCCCAAATGTCACATGACCTTATAACTCTAAACTCTGATCTTCTTGTAATCTGCCATCAGCAAGTATCACAGGCAGGAGCAGAGTCACAGGGTGTGATGAATGAAGTTCATCTATGGACTTACAGAGTTTAAATGTGATTAATGATGTGATTAATGTTAATCATGATACATGTGACCACTCCATCCTAATGTATCCTCTCACATGCCCCCCTCCGTAGGGCTGTGAGGATGCTCCAGTGTGTGGATCACCCCAGTCACCCAGTCTGTCTCTGCCGCAGCGCTGCCCCCCCCCAGTCCCTCCTCTTCCTCCACCCCCTGCATATTCTACTCACCTTTCTGTACAGCGTCCTCTGAAACATGGGCGTAAATTACAGGAGGAGGGATGGGGGGGCTGTAACCCCCCCATAATCAAAACCGGCCAATACAACCCCCCATAATAATCATATCATCATGACCTCAACCCCCCCAATGTTAAACCCAAAGTTACGCCCACGCTCTGAACCCCCAGCATTTTCATACAGATTGTGAGTGTCTGCGTCCTCAGAGCAGTGCTGGAGGTAGCCGTGCGTTTTCGGGGCGCGCCACTGGCGGGAAGAGCTGCTTGGAGGCTCATACCGACAGAAGACAGCACTCATCCTGCACACTCAAGCAGTTACTTGTGTTTCTGTTCAATTATAAATCAAATATATACTGTATGTATAATCTGTATGGGTTATGACTGCTTATTCTCAGGTATGTTCTGTGAAAAAGCTTCTCATAGCACAACAGAGTAGCGCTGGGCCCTGGATGTTTTCAGGAATATTCTGATTGGTCCTGACTGAAGCATGTCCAAATAAATAGCACTTTTCAGCTGGAAATGGGAACTTGCATTGAAGTATGTTTTGAGAAATGTATCCATTTTCTTTATAAAAATCTAATGCATATGCAAATATAGACACATGATGAGTGTGTTCTCCAGTCAGGTCCTGTGTCTCTTCCGTTGGGTTTGTTTCTTGCAGATGAATTAATGAATATGGTGCAGTACTATTTGCTCTAAGTATTTTACACAACCAAACACACAGTCCTGTTCGATGTTCATGTAATCGAGATTTAGTTTGTCTCTTCTTTACCGAATAAATTGCGTTACTAGTAATCACCTCTACTCTATGCAGTGAGTTGTATTATTGATCATCTACTGATTGTGGATCACGGTGTTTCTGCTAATCTACTGTACACTGTATGGGAGCTGTATCATGTGTAATATACTCTGTACAGGGAGCTGTTCTGAGAGGAAAACATTCTTTTATGAGTGAATCTCCACTCTCTGCTCAGCCTGCAGTGTGAGTGACTGTGTGTGATATTTATGAGTGAATCTCCACTCTCTGCTCAGCCTGCAGTGTGAGTGACTGTGTGTGATATTTATGAGTGAATCTCCACTCTCTGCTCAGCCTGCAGTGTGAGTGACTGTGTGATATTTATGAGTGAATCTCCAGTCTCTGCTCAGCCTGCAGTGTGAGTGACTGTGTGTGATATTTATGAGTGAATCGCCACTCTCTGCTCGGCCTGCAGTGTGAGTGACTGTGTGTGATATTTATGAGTGAATCTCCACTCTCTGCTCAGCCTGCAGTGTGAGTGACTGTGTGTGATATTTATGAGTGAATCTCCACTCTCTGCTCAGCCTGCAGTGTGAGTGACTGTGTGTGATATTTATGAGTGAATCTCCACTCTCTGCTCAGCCTGCAGTGTGAGTGAGTGTGTGTGATATTTATGAGTGAATCTCCACTCTCCGCTCACCCCGCAGTGTGAGTGACTGTGTGTGATATTTATGAGTGAATCTCCACTCTCCGCTCAGCCTGCAGTGTGAGTGACTGTGTGTGATATTTATGAGTGAATCTCCACTCTCTGCTCAGCCTGCAGTGTGAGTGACTGTGTGTGATATTTATGAGTGAATCTCCACTCTCTGCTCAGCCTGCAGTGTGAGTGACTGTGTGTGATATTTATGAGTGAATCTCCACTCTCCGCTCAGCCTGCAGTGTGAGTGACTGTGTGTGATATTTATGAGTGAATCTCCACTCTCTGCTCAGCCTGCAGTGTGAGTGACTGTGTGTGATATTTATGAGTGAATCTCCACTCTCTGCTCAGCCTGGCCTCAGTCCAGCACCACACCTCCTGCAGGAACAGGTAAAACCAGGAAGTCGCTCCCACTCTCTCTCTTACACAGTTTCAGAGAAACGAAAATCAACTCTGTCTCGGTCCGTGTGCACAGTAAAATGGCTCAAGCCGATGAAGATGCGATAAAATGTGCGATCTGTCGGGATCTACTGAAGGATCCAGTGACTATTCCCTGTGGACACAATTACTGTATGGGCTGTATTAAGGGCTGCTGGGATCATACTGGTGTCTACAGCTGTCCCCAGTGCAGACAGACCTTCACCCCAAGGCCTGTTCTGGGCAGAAACACCATGCTGGCTGAAGTGGTGGAGAAACTGAAGAAGACAGGACTCCAAGCTACTCCTCCTGCTCACTGTTATGCTGGACCTGGAGACGTGGCGTGTGATGTCTGCACTGGGAGAAAGCTCAAAGCCATCAAGTCCTGTCTGGTGTGTCTGGCCTCTTACTGTGAAACTCACCTCCAGCCTCACTATGAATCTCCTGCAAAGAAGACACAAACTGGTCCAAGCCACTGGAAACCTGCAGGAGAAGATCTGCTCTCATCATGACAAACTGCTGGAGGTTTACTGTCGTACTGATCAGCAGTGTATCTGTTATCTGTGTACGATGGATGAGCACAAAGGCCATGATACAGTCTCAGCTGCAGCAGAATGGAGTGAGAAACAGGTAAGACTGGAACTCTTTACTGGCAGATCTGATACTGGCTATAATGGGAGATAAACAGTGATAAAACTTTATACAGGTTATAAACTTAATCTCTGATTTGATTTAATTTGATTTACAGCTGATACACTCTGCACATGACAGGGGGAAATAGTTCCTCTTATTTTTGCATCTTTTACATGATTTAAAATGATGTAATTAATAACACTTAATAAGTGTAGAGAGGAGAGCACTGATTTAACAGTAA
>CM040756.1:1151696-1186019 GCA_022829145.1 Albula goreensis
CAGGGATGGGCAAAAACACATCAAAATGTATTTCCATAAAAGATACAAAATACTTCAAATGTACATGTATGAAAATGAATGATAAAATACGAAACCTAAAAAAATGTCCAAAATAAATTAAGGCCAAAGGCTCGTTGCTGACAATTTTCTACTCTAAATTGTGTCAGTTTCCATGCCAATGATGTGATGATATCTCACGGGGGGGTGAAATTATTTTCACTGATTTAAAATATTAACAACATACAGAAAATGTATTTTGAGAGAAAAATTACATATGATTTTTTCCCAAGACAATCAAATACTGAATACAGAATCATATGTTGTATTTCAAATACATGTATGAGAAATGAACCCATCCCTGTCTGTTAGCTCCTCTAAACCTGACGCCTCTAATCGCACAGAGATCAGCTCTCAGTGCAGCTGCTGGGTCCCTGAGCAAGGCCCCTGGGGGGTACCGGCCCCTGGGAGGTACTGGCCCCTGGGGGTACTGGCCCCTGGGGGACTGGCCCCTGGGACTGGCCCCTGGGGTACTGGCCCCTGGGAGGTACTGGCCCCTGGGAGGTACTGGCCCCTGGGGGTACTGGCCCCTGGGAGGTACTGGCCCCTGGGGGACTGGCCCTGGACTGGCCCTGGGAGGTACTGGCCCCTGGGGGGACTGGCCCTGGGAGGTAATGGCCCCTGGGGGTACTGGCCCCTGGGAGGTACTGGCCCCTGGGGGACTGGCCCCTGGGAGGTACTGGCCCCTGGGGGACTGGCCCCTGGGGGACTGGCCCCTGGGGGTACTGGCCCCTGGGAGGTACTGGCCCCTGGGGGGACTGGCCCCTGGGAGGTACTGGCCCCTGGGAGGTACTGGCCCCTGGGAGGACTGGCCCGTGGGAGGTACTGGCCCCCTGGGGTACTGGCCCCTGGGAGGTACTGGCCCCTGGGGGGACTGGCCCGTGGGAGGTACTGGCCCCTGGGAGGTACTGGCCCCTGGGAGGTACTGGCCCCTGGGGGACTGGCCCCTGGGGGTTCTGGCCCCTGGGGGGACTGGCCTGTGGTTAGTCTAATGAACTGAAAGCGGCTTTGGATAAAATCATCAATTCAGACCGACTCCTTTGTACTGATGCTTTCGGATTCCTTGCTCTTTCTCATGAAGACGGCTTGACAACCTCTATTTCCTGTGCTACAAATATACTGAACTACTACTGGCAGTCTTCTGCATATTTCCATTAGTAATATCAAATAAACTTCATAATTTTTCAGTTTCTTGCTTATTCCTTCCATAGATATTTGAAGAAAAAATTTACACCAGTGCACCTGTCTCAAGTGTGAAACTACAAACCAGAGAACTATTCAACACCACCCTATAGATACCAGAAAAACTTGTAAGTCTACCCCTTCGCTCACTCTCATTCCAAAAATAAAACGTAACTAAGTTTGTTGGTAACTTGCTCTCTGTCATTCGTGCTGTGGACTGCACACGCTCACCTGTCTGCGCCTCCGTCAGTGTGCAGGTAAAATGGCTCAAGCTAGAGCATCATTCTTTCAGGGTCCACTCAGCTGTGCGATCTGTCGGGATCTCCTGAAGGATCCGGTGACTATTCCCTGTGGACACAGTTACTGTATGGGCTGTATTAAGGGCTGCTGGGATCAGGATGATCATACTGGTGTCTACAGATGTCCCCAGTGCAGACAGACCTTCACCCCAAGACCTGTTCTGTACAAAAACACCATGTTTGCTGAACTGGTGGAGAAACTGAAGAAGACAGGACTCCAAGCTGCTCCTCCTGCTCTCTGTTACATTGGACCTAGAGACGTGGTGTGTGATGTCTGCACTGGGAGAAAGCGCAAAGCCGTCAAGTCCTGTTTGGTATGTCAGGTCTCTTTCTGTGAAACTCACCTCCAGCCTCACTATGAATCTCCTGCCTTTAAGAAGCACAAACTGGTCCAAGCCACTGGAAACCTGCAGAAGAACATCTGCTCTCATCATGACAAACTGCTGGAGATTTACTGTCGTACTGATAAGCAGTGTATCTGTTATCTGTGTACGATGGATAAACACAAAGGCCATGATACAGTCTCAGCTGCAGCAGAAAGCACTGAGAAACAGGTAAGACTGGAACTCTTTACTGGCAGCTCTGATACTGGCTATAATGGGAGATAAGCACTATGCAAATTTTGACATTTTTTGTAACAGTGAGTTTGACCATTTTTTAAAATCCATTGGTGAAATATAGCTTCACTACTAGTTAAAATTTGTACAAAATCTATAGTTCTATGTTTTTACATAATAGAATAATGGTTAAAATATTATTAAATTAAAATATAAAACAATAACACATGAAACATAAAAAGGTCACTTCTACACGCTGACCTGCAGAATGTCATGTAATTAATGGTTACTCTGTTTAATCTTTAATATGCCATTATATAATATACAGATAGAGCTGGGGGAGACACAGAGGAAATCCCAGCAGAGAATCCAGGAGAGAGAGAAGGAGCTGCAGGATCTGAGACAGGCTGTGCAGTCACTCACGGTGGGTACTGACCAGAGGAGAAGACAACAGCTGGCTGCTGGAAGAGCCATTTCAGGGCTCAGTCAGGGCTCTCCTCCAGTCAGCCAGTGAGGAGCCCAGTGTTGGGCCACTTTCCAGCCCTGTTGGGCTCAATCCCACTCAGCCACACTGTGGGGAACAGGCTGTCTGGGGTCCCAGTAAGAGCTGAGTGAAAGGCCTAGTTCAAATGTACAGCCCTCCTCTCTCTGTGTCTCCTAACAGCGCTCTGCACAGGCAGCAGTGGAGGACAGTGAGAAGATCTTTACTGAGCTGATCCGCTCCATTGAGAGAAGGCGCTCTGAGGTGAAAAAGCTGATCAGAGATCAGGAGACAGCTCTGGTGAGTCCAGCAAACAGACTCCTAGAGCGACTGGAGCAGGAGATTGCTGAGCTGAGGAGGAGAGACGCTGAGCTGGAGCAGCTTTCACACACAGAGGATCACATCCATTTCCTCCAGGTAACATCACTGGCTCTCTGACAATCTGCACTGTGTACATTGAACATACATGGTGAGGCGTGTTCCTCATTTACAAAGATCTGCTCCTGGAATCTCCACAGGAATGTGTACTGAGACTGTTTGGCTCTCTTTCTGTCTGTCTGTAGAGCTGTCAGTCTGTCTGTGCCCCTCCTGTACCTGGAGACTTACCCAGCATCACTGTCAATCCACACCTCTCCTTTGAGGCTGTGAGGAAATCTGTCTCTCAGCTGAAAGAGCGACTGGAGGACGTATTCATGGGGGAATTAGTCAAGATCTCTAAAACAGGTTATTAATGAAGAACAGCTTTTTTCATGATTTTTTTATGGACAGGGTTGAGTACTGGTTATTATAGAATGTACTGTGAAAAAGGAAATTAATGTAATTTATTGTAAAGATTTTGTGTGTCTTCTTCTCTTGCTTAATCACAAATATTTCCAAACAGTTTGTTTCAGTTTGTTCACTTTTTCTCTTCTCCCAGTAAAAGAAGGAAATGTTCAACAGGTAGCAGAACTCAGAACCCGAGAGCAACCCTTACAATGTAAGTACACACACACAGACCAATCACAGCCACAAACACACAGACCAATCACAGCCTCTGTTCATCAAAGGCATTTACAAATCAAACATGCAGTACTTACTGTGTTTAGCTTTGGCTGGGCAGAGTGAGAGCTCTGCTGGGCTGCGTTCCAATACTCAAATTCGTCTCCTCCTTTCCTCCACATATTTCCGGCATACTTCCGGGGTAGGAAAGGAGGAGAGGAAAGGAGGAGATGAGAAAAAGTATTGGAACGCAGCCCTGGACTGCTGCTGAAGTCATGGGCGGCTCATTTGAGACTCGTTGTTAGCTCTTCCAAATCAGATGAAGGGAGAAAATCAATAATAAATAAACAAGCAATAAAACTTTGCTTTGACCATCCATTGAAAGCTCTTTTGGTTTGTCCTTCATAATCTATTTGCTGACAAACCCATATCTCTGCTGTCTGCTCTCCATCTGCAGTTTCAAACTTTCAGTTCCAACTGTCACTGCTGTTTAAAAGCAAACTGCCAAAACTACTGAGCCTCCAGCGCTAACCTGGATAACACATTATATTACAGGATATTACATTATATTCATTAAATATTTTGTATTTGATGTATCATCTCTCATCTTTCTTTTGATTCTCTCTGCAGTGAAAGAAATCCATTTTGTGGAGCCCAGGACCAGAGAGGACTTCTTAAAATGTGAGTCTGAAACTAAAACTAAACAAATGAATAAGAGAAGATGTGAATATGAGGAAATATGAAGAAAAAAAGTTTGGTATCTTCTATGTTCATGAGTCAAATGCTTTTCTTCATGTTTGAATTCCGTTCTGGGGTCTCACACATCTTCTCTGTGCAGTCCCTGCTGAATGACAGTTACACACCAAAGCACTGTTTTTCGGCTGAGATCTAATGTAGGTTGCATATTAACTGCTCATTGGGACAGTCATCATTTTGCCTAAATTGCATCTCTTGTGGGTTTTTCATATAAAATCTTGTTTTTGCTCAAATTGTTTTGTGGCAGGAAAGCACTTATACAAGCCAGAGAGTTACTTCCCCATCTGCTTCACAACAGACACTACCCCTTTCATCTCGCTCTTCCACCTCTATCCCTCTCTCCCCCTCCTCCATCTCTCTCCTCCCACTTCTGACCATCTTCCAGTTCCAGAGGGTGGAAACCTCTAAAGCTGAGGGTGACGCTTCGTTCAGTTGTCCTGATTCCAGCTTTAAACAGCTGACTGTGGAAGGCCATACATCTCTTTCAGTAACACACTATAAAGATCAGTTAAGAGCAATATATCACAGGAAATACATTGTGTAGAGAAAATATAGAGTATGAAAAAAGATGTGCAATAAAAGATTAAAATATTAAATACAAACTTACATGCAAGTCATGTCATGTAATAATTTTGATTACTGAGCTCTCTTCTCGCCTTCTTCTCCATCAGTTTCCTGTCAGCTCACATTGGATCCCAACACAGCGCACACACTCCTCCATCTGTCTGAGGGGAACAGAAAGGTGATGTGTGTCGGAAAGCCCCAGCCATATCCTGATCACCCGGAGAGATTCGACAGTTTAGCACAGGTGCTGTGCAGAGAGGGTCTGTCTGGACGCTGTTACTGGGAGGCTGAGTGGAGTGGGAGGGGGGTTTCTGTAGCAGTGTCATATAAAGAGATCAGCCGGAAAGGTCCAGGTAATGACTGCACTCTGGGACGGAATGCCAAGTCCTGGAAGCTGTACTGCTCCTCTTCCAGTTACTATTTCAGTCACAATAATAAGCACGTTGGAATATTTGGCCCCTCCTCCTCCAGAATAGGAGTGTACCTGGATCACAGGGCAGGAACTCTGTCCTTCTACAGCGTCTCTGACACAATGACCCTCCTGCACAGAGTCCAGACCACATTCACTCAGCCCCTCTATCCTGGGGCTGGTGTTTATTATGTTGGAACCTCTGTAAAACTGTGACTGGTGATGGGAGAGCAGAGAGAAATTAAAACAATCAAGTCAGACCAATTATTATTATTATTATTATTTCTACTCCTAATAAAGCTGACAGACCTGTCCTGTAAATAAAGGCCCATAGGTAGATTAAAGTGCTTGCTCCTCACCCCCCCCCAACCCCGCTATTCCGATGTTTTAATCTGAGGAATATATTTACTTACATTTAGCCATATTTAGTTTTGCTGAATATATTTAACAAATTAATTTGTTGCATATTTTGATTTGTTCTTATTACATGATTTCTGGCTAAGTGTGTCAGTTACCATTTTCACTTGTCTGCAAATAAACTTTGTATCCTGAAAACATCTGTCTACGTCATCTGTCAATAACAGCAACCCCCAAACGACTGTACTGTGAAGGCGAATGCGTAGATTTGAACACATAGGTTCCGGTGTATTACTCAAACTATAAGTAAATGTTTATGTTTAAAATATTGCTCATATTCTGAAATAAAGGTTTTCTGTCGTCTATCTCAAATGATTCACCTGTTTCTGTTCATCCAGGCGACGGGCCGTGACCCCCTGTTTAACATCATTACTGTGAAGAAACATAATTCTGAAAAACAAACTGAGAATTCAGGGCTTTTCCTGGTAGAGAGTGACGGGATGAATCAGAATATTGTGGAGAACATGATCCAGTCCAGCACTGCTGTCTAATATAATGAAGACTCTTATAGGGGAGACCCATTAACTCAGTCTCTCTCACATATCGATCTCTGGGAGACCAGGGTTCAAGTCCTGGCTCCGGCCCTTCTGTCTGTGCCTCCTCCCGTCTGTAACCTTCTCAGCCTCCCCACTGCCTCAGTAAAGACAGAATACATAAGGGTGGCTTGGCCACTCTCCTTTATATTAAAAAAGACTCTTTTAAACAGAGAGACTCACAGCAGCAGGGCTACTGAACTCCAAATACACTCGGATATTGCATAGTTAAGGACACCATCTGTACATGCAGCATAGTGGCCTCTAGTGGCTGTGAGGACTCACTGCAGCAGGGCTGCTGAACTCCTTTCCTGAAGGGCCCCAATCCAGCAGGTGCCGCAGGTCTCTCTGGTGCCGCAGGTCTCTCTGATTCCGCTGATCTCCCTGGTGCAGCTGGTCTCTCTGATTCCGCTGGTCTCTCTAATGCAGCAGGTCTCTCTGATTCCGCTGATCTCTCTGGTGCCGCAGTCTCTCTGGTGCCGCAGGTCTCTCTGATTCCGCTGATCTCTCTGGTGCCGCAGGTCTCTCTGATTCCGCTGATCTCTCTGGTGCCGCAGGTCTCTCTGATTCCGCTGATGTCTCTGGTGCCGCAGGTCTCTCTGATTCCGCTGGTCTCTCTAATGCAGCAGGTCTCCCTGGTGCAGCAGGTCTCTCTGATGCCGCAGGTCTCTCGGAGCTGGGCACCAGGGGGAGACTGGCTGAGGTTTGAGCTGCCCTGCCGGACCCGGCCCTCCAGGACCCAGGACGAGGTGCTGCACAAACCCCAATCTAGAGTACCCCCATATCTATGGTGCTGCACAAAACCCCAATCTAGAGTACCCCCATATCATGGTGGCTTATTGTTAGCAAGGGCACCAGTAATTCAGGAGTTCACTATAAGCTACATCAGTAAAACAGGAAATAAAACAGTTTTAAATGCTTTCTGCACACCTGGATGACAAATGTCTGGCTGAGAACCAAACATTCCCAGGTGACGCAATTCAACTGGATGGAGCACCTCAATAGAGCAGGGCAGTAAAAAGCACCGCCGGTTAGTCTGGGGGTACACTGCAGATCTGATCAGCTGTTTCCTCCTCTTATTACAGTAAACATCCTTACTGATGCTTTTCTTCAGTAATATGACGGAACAAGTCTTGGTGTTGCAGTTCCATATAGTTTATATTTCAGATATTTACTGAATTTATGAATCTCTTTACCTGTCTCAGGTGTACAGCTGGAATGCCAAACCTGGAACGTATCACAGCACAGATAAAAGGTACCAGAAAAACCTGTCAGTCCACCCTTTCTCACACTTTCATTCCAGAGATAAAAACATACTTAAGTTTATCAGTAACGTCCTCTCTCTCATTCATACGCTGCTCTGTGGACTGCGCTCACACGCATCGGCCCTGTTTCTGAGTCTCCGTGTTTTCAGTTTGATGGCTAAGGCTGGGGTATCCCTGTATGAAGACCAGTTAAGATGTCCGCTCTGTCTGTATCCACTGAAGGATCCGGTGACTATTCCCTGTGGGCACAATTACTGTATGGGCTGTATTAAGGACTGCTGGGATCAGGATGATCATACTGGTGTCTACAGCTGTCCCCAGTGCAGACAGACCTTCACCCCAAGACCGGTTTTGAACAGAAACACTGTGTTTGCTGATGTTGTTGAACAACTGAAGAAGACAGGACTCCAAGCTGCTCCTCCTGCTCACTGTTACGCTGGATCTGGAGACGTGGCGTGTGATGTCTGCATTGGGAGAAAGCGCAAAGCCATCAGGTTCTGTCTAATGTGTCAGGCCTCTTATTGTGAAACTCACCTCCAGCCTCACTATGAATCTCCTGCCTTTAAGAAGCACAAACTGGTCCAAGCCATTGGAAACCTGCAAGAGAAGATCTGCTCTCATCATGACAAACCACTGGAGGTTTACTGTCGTACTGATCAGCAGTGTATCTGTTATCTGTGTACGATGGATAAACACAAAGGCCATGATACAGTCTCAGCTGCAGCAGAAAGGACTGAGAAACAGGTAAGACTGGAACTCTTTACTAGCAGCTCTAATACTGGCTATAATTAGAGAGGAATAGTATGAGATTTGTGCAAATTGAACAGGAAAGCAATGGCAGACCCCAATTTTATGTCATGTTTATTTGACAGGGAAAACTTTGCTGATCACAGCTCATCTTACAAATGAAAAAACTTGGATTTATTAGAACAGAATATCCAAGTATTCACAAGCTAAGAGCAATAATAATACAGTTGAACCCAGGCATACATGTCAGGACTCAAATGAAAGTTTTTGGGGGTAATCATCTTGTACTATCACAGGTAATATGCTTTGTCCATTTTTTACTTAATAAGTGTCCAGGGGCAGCCCTGCCAGAGGTTTTGCATTATGTCATGCTTAGTCCTTTGAAAAGGTAGTACCCAAACTGTCAGCTTTGTATTATGTTATGATTATCCTTACGAAGGGTGGTATCTAAATTGTGTGAAGCTTGGTGGTTTCTTTTGATTAACCCCGGCTAGGAAGGCTAATATATTTTTATGACTGAATTTGAGTGCAGAGTACTTTATTTTGTAGCCATGGTAAAAATAGTGTATGAAGAATAAATAATTATGCTGTTTGGATAACCTTATTCAGCATTTAACTTTTTGGGGTAGTCATGGGCTAACCTCATAATCACAGATTCCTGACATAACTAATATGATAATTATGGACATTCAGCATTTCTAGATGCAAAAGTAAACTATATGGGACAAAAACAATCTGTCCACAGAAGCAGCTGGGGGAGACACAGAGGAAATCCCAGCAGAGAATCCAGGAGAGAGAGAAGGAGCTGCAGGATCTGAGACAGGCTGTGCAGTCACTCACGGTGGGTACTGACCAGAGGAGAAGACAACAGCTGGCTGCTGGAAGAGCCATTTCAGGGCTCAGTCAGGGCTCTCCTCCAGTCAGCCAGTGAGGAGCCCAGTGTTGGGCCACTTTCCAGCCCTGTTGGGCTCAATCCCACTCAGCCACACTGTGGGGAACAGGCTGTCTGGGGTCCCAGTAAGAGCTGAGTGAAAGGCCTAGTTCAAATGTACAGCCCTCCTCTCTCTGTGTCTCCTAACAGCGCTCTGCACAGGCAGCAGTGGAGGACAGTGAGAGGATCTTTACTGAGCTGATCCGCTCCATTGAGAGAAGGCGCTCTGAGGTGAAAGAGCTGATCAGAGATCAGGAGAAGACTGCAGTGAGTGAGGCTGAAGGACTCCTGGAGCGACTGGAGCAGGAGATTGCTGAGCTGAGGAGGAGAGACGCTGAGCTGGAGCAGCTTTCACACACAGAGGATCACATCCATTTCCTCCAGGTAACATCACTGGCTCTCTGACAATCTGCACTGTGTACATTGAACATACATGGTGAGGCATGTTCCTCATTTACAAAGATCTGCTCCTGGCATCTCCACAGGAATGTCTAATGAGATGTTTGGACTCTATCTGTCTGTCTGTAGAGCTGTCAGTCTGTCTGTGTCCCTCCTGGACCTGGAGACTTACCCAGCATCACTGCCAATCCACACCTCTCTTTTGAAGCTGTGAGGAAATATGTCTCTGAACTGAAAGGTCTACTGGAGGAGATCTGTGATGCACAATTAGTACAGATCTCACTAACAGGTTATTTTTCATGATTTCTTTGTATAAAAATGATTCATTATTTTTAATGTTGATGATTTGTAGATAGTACAGATTGTATTGTAAAATACTGTTTCTTTTGGAGAGTGAGCTTGTTCTCATTTCATGACAGCATTGTGTGAGTTCCTTCATTCTCTCCGTTTTTTCAGTGAAGGAAGGGATTAATCTTCAGGCTGAAGAGCCAAGCACCCAAGAACCATCCTACAGTAAGGCCCGACCCTTAAGTACAGATACAAGGCCTCGGATAGTGCGCTAACTTGGGGGATATGCCCAACGGCTCCATGCTGGGGCCCTATTAGGTTGCTCACATGCCAATCTCATGGCAGAATGGTAGAATGACCATCACCTGATCCAGAAGCGCATAGTGCTGCGTTCCATCACTTTCTCAGGTGCGTTTAGACAGGTCAGAGCTCTTCATTCAGTCCCCTGCCCTGCGCTGCCCTTAAGAGCAGTGGGGCGTCAGAATGGCCACCATGAGAACCCCAGGCAGCAGTGGGTGCTACACTGAGCACATACTTCAACCTCTCCTGGCGGTGGCTGTTTTGGGGGATTCTAGTTTGCCCCCTGCCTACCGTTTAATTTGGTGTGACTCTTCAGCAGAGCCTGCTGCCAAAAATTATCGTAATAATGCTTACATAATAAACATTCAAACCAATAAGTAAACATGCAAACCAATTATATGAATTATCCAAACATTGCTGAGCCATAGTTTACCATACTTTGCTCACCTGACATATGTTTACATTTTGCACAGTGGAAGAAGTCCATTTTCTGGAGCCCTTGACCAGAACAGGCTTTTTGCAATGTGAGTCTGTCATCTCAATCAAATATAAATAAATCTATTTATGGGTCACTGGAGTCTGCACATTTCAGTCGCACCTGTCACTTATTTCAAAATATTGACTGCTAAAAAACGACAGCCTTTACTGCAATTCTGTCCTACTAATTCCTTGGATAATTAAGGTGTTAAATTTCTACACTTAACCTTTATTCTTTTTATTTCTTGCACCTTGAGCATGTGGCAGATTTACTTGTTTAGTCCACATAACCTTCTCTGTGCTCACTCAGCTCTCATTTAAATGCACTGTTTCCGGACTTCATAACTCTTACATAAATATCTAAGCTCCTTATCTCTCTTATGACCTCTCTTTTGACAGATAAAGAAATGTACTCTCTAGATCCATGGACCAGTGAGGGCTTCTTGGATGGTGAGTCTGTTCATTGCTCAGCTCTGCAGGGTCCTGTATCTCTGCTACCTGCTCTCTGTCTGCTCACCATGGCAACCAGGGAAATCTGCTACATTGTTGCAGTTTCAAACTTCCAGATCCAACTGTCACTGCAGTTTAAAAGCAAACTGCCAGAAAAAATATGTTGACATAACCAGGTTATTATTCAGACTTGTATTTCTCACGTTTATTATCCCTGGATTAACTCAGTTAATTTACACAAATTGTATTTTGCATGAAGTATTACACAAGGTCATGACTAGAGGCTCATAGATCTTTGTTGCTCTGATATCTTTTTATATAGCAAATGAAATTCCTATTCCACAGCCCAGGACCATACATGACTTCTAATAATGTAAGTCAGAAATTTCAATTACATTTTATTTATATTCATTTGAAATGAAATTACGTTTCTCCAGTGATGACTGTTTATGATCCCATTTTATTATAACTTCCACACTCGAATTACAACGATGTATGTAAATAAACCTAAACTAAATGAATAAAGTAATACATGGATATGAGGAAATATTAAGAAAAATGTACAGTACAGTATAAACAGTATCCAGTATTATATCCTGAATAGATTTAGCATAGTCAGTCAGGTTAACCTCAGGCTAACCCAATCACTTAGTAAATGTACCCTTGCAAGGCGGATGTTTTTGCAAAGTTAGTGTTGAAGTGATTCTGCTCAGCAGACCTATTTGCTCAAACATTAAATCATTTGAGCTTTTTTTTTTTCTCCATCAGATTCCTGTTGATAATCAAAGTAAGTATGAAATTATTAAAATGTAAAATATGTAAGTGATGTAATGTGATGATTATGATTACTGAGCTCTCTTCTCTCCTTCTCCTCCATCAGATTCCTGTCAGCTCACACTGGATCCCAACACAGCGAATAGAAAACTCCGTCTGTCTGAGGGGAACAGAGAGGTGACACATGTGAAAGAGACCCAGCCATATCCTGATCACCCAGAGAGATTTGACTGCTTGGCCCAAGTGCTGTGCAGAGAGGGTCTGTCTGGACGCTGTTACTGGGAGGCTGAGTGGAGTGGGGGTGGGGGTTTCTATAGCAGTGTCATATAAAGAGATCAGCAGGAAAGGAGGGGTGCTGACTCTGTTCTGGGATGGAATACCAAGTCCTGGAGTTTGCGCTGCTCTCCTTCCAGTTACACTTTCTGGCACAATAAAAGCGCACTGAAATCCCTGTGCCCTCCTCCTCCAGAATAGGAGTGTACCTGGATCACAGGGCAGGAACTCTGTCCTTCTACAGCGTCTCTGACACAATGACCCTCCTGCACAGAGTCCAGACCACATTCACTCAGCCCCTCTATCCTGGGTTTGGGGTGATGTTAAAATCACCCATGAGGCTGACACATGACACCTGCCAAGGGAGATTTTACACTCCCTGCTCTGCACTGCAAATGCGCAACCACAATCTCATACAGTTCATCTTTCATAATGTCGTATTTCAACTCCCAAAGCTGCCCTTCTCTCATGATTTTATCACTCTACGGTGTTTGCAGATGTTTGTTTTGATCCTGTGGATTCAGATGACCAGCGCTGTGACAGCACAGTTTTACTGAACTGGGCTTGAGAAAAGCACCAATCTGGAATGAATGTCAGAATGTAAAATTCAATCCATATATTCTGCTTACATGAGTAAACACGTACGTTTGAATAAACTTCTGTTTGGATGGTTTCAGTGTCATTACCAATGATGTCTTTCCACTGCACCAGGAGACAGAGATAACATGAAAGCCTTTTGTTTATTTCACTGCAATAGTGTCCATCGCTCTTTTGCGAAGAAAAAAAAAAAAGAGCTACAAAATAACTGAATGCTACCATACACCTCAAATGACCGTTGGTTTAGTAAGGGCAGTGCCCAGAAAGTTATGCTGTTGTCTTTTTCATCAGTTCTCCCGAAATCATCAGAAATAGACAATCAAGGCTGCTGGCAGAGACAGTGCAGTGTTAAGCATTATAAATCCATAATATTTGCTGCCTGTTATATAAGGAACAATCATTGCAATAGATTTATTATTTTGATTTCCTTTTTAGTTTATAGGCTTCAAATACAGTATTGCAAACACATTTCAGTATAGTTTATCTAAGCCTAATTATCTTATACTAACTTAACCAGGAAATCCCAGCGTGAGAAAAATACCTCTTTTCCAACGGACACTGGGGCAAGAGGTAAGCCAGCGTAAAAACACAGGAAGGATACATGTGCAAACATACTGCATAAACATGGAACCAATGACAAACAGTCATGACATAACATAACTTAAATAACTACACACTTCATGTAACATACCCATGATCTTCATAAGAGCTCAGAGAGGAGTGATCTGTTTTAGAGTATTAGATTGTTATTCCAGGACAAAGCAGCAGGAGAACTAAAAGCACAAAGGGGCTGGTTCGGTAGTCCACACATGCACCCTCTCCCCATGGCGGAGCTTCCACATGACTCAGCTCTTCCCTGTGTTCAGTGCTAGAGATGAAACGGTATGACCATTTTCATATCACGATCACAGTGACCGAAATCAGTGTCACGGTTACCAGCATTATCGTGGTATTGTTGCAATGTGTTGAAAATGTTCAGAAAGTACTGATACACACACTGAAATCGTTTCATCAAGTTTTATACTGAAAACCACAAATAAAATCAGCAGCAATATGCACTTTTTGTTTGCATAAACATTAAAATAACCCATGCTGCGTGCTGCACCTGCGTGTCGGAGACTGTTGCTAACTTCAGTTGATGATGGACAGTATTTACTGTGACTTTTTCAAAGTGCGGTTTTAATGATAATCGAAATTTGAAACAGGAATACTGAATGTCGGGAATTTTACTGTGGTATATTGTGAAACCGGTAACCGTTTCATCCCTAATCAGTTCATACGTCTCCAGCAAGAGTCACATGACTGTGATGTCATTTCCTACAGCAGAAGCAGCGATGGGAGACCTTCAGCCTATAAGCTGCAGGGCAGGCTCTCGACGGCACACTTTTGCTGGTGTTCAATCAGAGCGTTGGACTCCTTGAAGCCCGTGCCACACTGGAAGCAGCGGAAAGGACAGTCGCCTGTGTGCACTCTGTGATGGATTCTGAGGTATCTGACCGACCTGAAGCTCTTGCCACACTGGGAGCAGTGGTACGGGAGCTCCCCTGTGTGAATGCGCTGGTGCACTGTTAGTTCTGACTCATGCGTGAAGCTCTGGCCGCACTGGGAGCAGGGGAACAGGTGCGCTCCCTGCGTTACCTGCAGCTCCCTGGCGTGAGTCTGCTGGTGCACCTTCAGGTTGTTTAACTGAGTGAAGCTCTTGCCACACTGGGGGCAGCGGAACGGCCGCTCTCTCGTGTGGATTCGCTGGTGCTCTGTCAGGCTGCTGGATCGGTTGAAACTCTTTCCGCACTCAGAGCAGCGGTATGGGCGTTCTCCGGTGTGAGTTCGCTGGTGTATTTTCATATACGACGCAGTCGCGAAGCTCTTCTCACACTGGGGACACTGGAACTGACACTTCCCCGTGTGAGCGGAGTTGAGCTGGTGTTTCCTCAGACTGCTCGCCTGGCTGAAACCCTTCCCGCACTTAGAGCAGTGGAACGGGTGCTGGCCTGTGTGGACACTGTGGTGCCCTCTCAGCTGAGATTTACACCTGAAGCTTTCCCCGCACTGGGGGCAGCGGTACGGCCGCGCTCCAGTGTGAATGTGCTCGTGTCTGTTACACGCGTTCCAGTGACTGAAGCTCTTGCCGCACTGAAAGCAGCGGTACGGCCGCTCTCCTGTGTGAATTCTCTCGTGCACCTTCAAATACGACGCAGACTTGAAGCTTTTCCCACACTGGGGGCACTGGCATCTTGCAGTCTGGATTCCTGCTTGAATCCTGCTGTGCTCCTCTGGGTGAAGCCTCTCAATGTGCTGCTGGAGCTTCACCTCTTCAGTGTGAATGAATGGGCACTGGGAGCAGGAAAACACCTCAGACTGGCCTGCAGGGGGACAGGATACAGATAACCAATATGGACAGAACATCAAAACAGAACAGAAAAAGCCAAAGTAAGTCAGGATATCCTGAGTAAATCACTCCCATGAAGTCCAGTTACTGATTAAAATGTTAACTATGAGGTGTACAATCCAACGGTCATTTTGGTTTTAATATAAAAGCAAACAAAACAGCAGAGTTTGAAACTGTACATTTTTCAAAGGGGGTCAACTTTAAGGTCAAACGTCACATGCGAGCAAGGCCTGTGGAGCGTCTATTCAGCTTTGACAGCTGTTGTCATTTTTGTGACATAAAAGCGTTGCAAATTCAGCCCAAGAACTGAAACTGACATACATGACAACAGGGCACTGGTGCATCTCACACCGACACGTTTGCTGAAATAATAACAGCTTTTCAAAATGTATTTGTTGCCCTTTAAAAAATATTACTCATGTCTGTAAAGTTGACTTTGCAGCCACCCACTCCACATGGCTTTTATGAAGCTTTCATTAATGTGAATAGATCAGAGCTGAAATGACCAGCACTGTGAATATATCAGAGCTGAAATGATCAATATTATGAATATAACAGACCTGAAATGATCAGTAATGTGAATATATCAGAGCTGAAATGATCAGTAATGTGAATATATCAGAGCTGAAATGATCTGAATATAAAATGAAATGGTCAGTAATGTGAATATATCAGAGCTGAATGATCAAATGAATATATCAGAGCTGAAATGATCAGTAATGTGAATATATCTGAATGATCAGTAATGTGAATATATCAGAGCTGAAATGATCAGTAATGTGAATATATCAGAGCTGAAATGATCAGTAATGTGAATATATCAGAGCTGAAATGATCAGTAATTTGAATATATCAGAGCTGAATCCATCCTTCTATTCCATACTGCAGGCACTAGCCAGCAGCAGGGCATTATGGTGCATGGCGGACGCTCATACACTGTGCGCCTCTGCCATGCAGGTAACAGGTATGCAACATGTGGGCCTGAGGGAGCCAATGACACGCAACAGTCAGAGCTGAGCAACTGTCAGGAGACTAGTGCACGTCTTTTTTAAAAAGAACAACATTTTAATGTTGTTCTTTTTTATCAAGATTGATGAAATAATCGGCTCCAGACATCTCTGTTGAAAATCTGTCATCATGGTAAAAACCAATCACCCTCTGAGTTACATTTCACGCAGCACCTTGCCTCCGGTTCCCTCTCAAAATTCGACAGCGTTGGAAGAGAGGAAGCTGTGCTCACCTCCACAACCTCCACCCACTGATAACTCATACATTTACACTGTTTTAGTGAATGGACACACTGGATCAACAACACTCTGACAGACATTAAAAAGTAAACACTTCTTCACCTGTATTTCGCTCCCTGGAGGAGCTGGCAGGAGATCTGAGGGGAGGTGCTTCAGGTTGCTGACAGGAAGTGGCCAGTGATGTCACACCCTCTACTTCCTGTTGGCTGCAGTCTGTTATTCCCCCATGTTCAGCTCGCTGTCAGTCTGGGGGCTGACAGGGGCTGAGACGGAGCTTTCATCACACTCATATGGATTCCACTTAAACTCTTCCACGTCTTCATCCTTCACTCCATCCTCTACTTTCACCTCCATACTCTGCCCCTCCCTGCTTTCCTCCTCCTCTTCCTTTATGTTGGAGAGAACGGGTTTCTCCTCCCTGCTCACCCACTCTTCGTATGGATTCCACTTCAATTCTTCCACGTCTTCATCCTTCACTCCATCCTCCCTCTTCACCTCCTCACTCTGCCTCCCCCCACCTTCCTCCTCCTCCTCCTCTTCTTTTACACTGGAGACAATGAGTTTCTCCTCCCTGCTCATCCCATATCCATTCTTCCTCTCTATGCTCTCCTCTATGTCTTCACTTTTGATGAAACTGGGTTTCACCTCCACCCCTGTGTAGTCTGTGCTGTCCATCACAGGTTCTGTTTTCATGGCTTTACCCAAAGAGGAGAGAGTTGGTCACGGAGTGCGGAGCTGCTGCATAAAGAGCAGTAAATGAACTGAAACCTGTTTGCCTGGCCTGTCTGCGCACTCTCCAGCGAGCATTATTGGGTATTCGTCATTCCTACGTCAGGCTACGACATAATTTTCAATACATATTTTTAAATAGTTCAACTGGTGATGTATGCAAGCGAAAAAATCAGATAAATCCTGAGATAAACTAATAAAATGTTTCCCAAGGGAACTAACTAAGTGATGGTGCTGGAAATTTCCAAATCAACTACAAATTTACCGGAGAACTGAACACTCGATTTCACGAATCAATGTTTAGGTGATGCTAACGCGCACACACAGCTGCGGTCATATTTCATTTGGCTTGCGGAAGTTTCACTGTATCGTTTCTCCATTTGGTCTGACAAAATAAATGCCTCGTTATCGCAGGTTATAAGCCTAGCTAATTATAAGGTTAAGAATAATTACCTGCGTAGTTACTTTCATGACCAAAAAGCTAAGTGGTCAAAGTATGTAATATACCTTTACTTCTAAACCTGTGCTGAATAGCACACCACAGTCCGGACTGTTGTCTACAACATATCTATGTTTGCGAAAAGGATAGTTATTCACTAACGGGACACTCCTTGTCAACGCTTAAAATCTGCGCGGCAAGTCGTAAATAAAATTCTACATTTTTTAATACATTAAAAAAACCTCATATCTTTCCCATCGCTGCAAGTCTCCAGTCGCCTCTTAAAACACCGACGATGCACAGTCAGTGAAGGTTTCTGCTACCACAATAGTCTCACCTCAAGCCTCTATCGCCACCTATGTCGAGGAGGTGCAAATTGCACACATATGATTATTACAGTCATGGAGAAGTCCAAGTCATACTTTGAGCTCATTAAATGATAACATACGTATTGAAATGCAGCTGGTGGTACAACAACAGCATGCACGTGTGTTGATGCTTCCCCCATGTGCAAAAGATTATATATAGCGTTCGATCCCAGAAGAACCAATCCTTGAGAGGCAATGCAAGCACATAGATGTAAGGCTGTCGATCTATGCCTGATGTTCTAAGTATTTAAAAGATTATAATTGAAAAAATCCTAATTAAAAATGGTCTCTGTGCAATATCACTGTCATCGATCTGCTGTGTGACTGAGCTCCTCTTTGCAATATCACTGATGGGATATCAGCTGTGTGACTGAGCTCCTCTATGCAATATCACTGATGGGATATCAGCTGTGTGACTGAGCTCCTCTATGCAATATCACTGATGGGATATCAGCTGTGTGACTGAGTTCCTCTATGCAATATCACTGATGGGTTATCAGCTGTGTGACTGAGCTCCTCTATGCAATATCACTGATGGGATATCAGCTGTGTGACTGAGTTCCTCTATGCAATATCACTGATGGGATATCAGCTGTGTGACTGAGCTCCTCTATGCAATATCACTGATGGGATATCAGCTGTGTGACTGAGCTCCTCTATGCAATATCACTGATGGGTTATCAGCTGTGTGACTGAGCTCCTCTATGCAATATCACTGATGGGATATCAGCTGTGTGACTGAGTTCCTCTATGCAATATCACTGATGGGATATCAGCTGTGTGACTGAGCTCCTCTATGCAATATCACTGATGGATATCAGCTGTGTGACTGAGCTCCTCTATGCAATATCACTGATGGGTTATCAGCTGTGTGACTGAGCTCCTCTATGCAATGTCACTGATGGGTTTTCAGCTGTGTGACTGAGCTCCTCTATGCAATATCACTGATGGGATATCAGCTGTGTGACTGAGCTCCTCTATGCAATATCACTGATGGGATATCAGCTGTGTGACTGAGCTCCTCTATGCAATATCACTGATGGGATATCAGCTGTGTGACTGAGCTCCTCTATGCAATATCACTGATGGGTTATCAGCTGTGTGACTGAGCTCCTCTATGCAATATCACTGATGGGATATCAGCTGTGTGACTGAGCTCCTCTATGCAATATCACTGATGGGATATCAGCTGTGTGACTGAGCTCCTCTATGCAATATCACTGATGGGTTATCAGCTGTGTGACTGAGCTCCTCTATGCAATATCACTGATGGGATATCAGCTGTGTGACTGAGCTCCTCTATGCAATATCACTGATGGGATATCAGCTGTGTGACTGAGCTCCTCTATGCAATATCACTGATGGGATATCAGCTGTGTGACTGAGCTCCTCTATGCAATATCACTGATGGGATATCAGCTGTGTGACTGAGCTCCTCTATGCAATATCACTGATGGGATATCAGCTGTGTGACTGAGCTCCTCTATGCAATATAACTGATGGGTTATCAGCTGTAGGATGTAGATTTGAAGCTGTTCATACACTAAGATCAGAAGTGTGAAACCTCCTTTGTATGAGCTTGTTGGTGAACTATCAGACTTTTTAATTGACTGAAACTCGTCCCACACTGGGAGCAGTGGAATGGATGCTCTCCTGTATGAATTCACTGATGTACTTCCAGATAACTTGACTGATTAAAGCTCTCACCACATATGGATCAGTTGAATGGACACTCTCCTGAGTGAGTTTGCTGGTGTTCTGCCAGACCGCTCGACTGACTGAAGCCCTGCCTGTCATGGAGCAGTGAAACGGGCCCTCTGACTGAAGCTCCTGCCTGTCATGGAGCAGAGAAACGGGCCCTGTGCTGACTGAAGCTCCTGCCTGTCATGGAGCAGAGAAATGGGCCCTGTGCTGACTGAAGCTCCTGCCTGTCATGGAGCAGTGAAACGGGCCCTCTGACTGAAGCTCCTGCCTGTCATGGAGCAGTGAAACGGGCCCTGTGCTGAGTGTAGCTCCTGCCTGTCATGGAGCAGTGAAACGGGCCCTCTGCTGACTGAAGCTCCTGCCTGTCATGGAGCAGTGAAACGGGCCCTGTGCTGACTGAAGCTCCTGCCTGTCATGGAGCAGTGAAACGGGCCCTGTGCTGACTGAAGCTCCTGCCTGTCATGGAGCAGTGAAATGGGCCCTGTGCTGACTGAAGCTCCTGCCTGTCATGGAGCAGTGAAACGGGCCCTGTGCTGACTGAAGCTCCTGCCTGTCATGGAGCAGTGAAACGGGCCCTGTGCTGACTGAAGCTCCTGCCTGTCATGGAGCAGTGAAACGGGCCCTGTGCTGAGTGTAGCTCCTGCCTGTCATGGAGCAGTGAAACGGGCCCTGTGCTGACTGAAGCTCCTGCCTGTCATGGAGCAGTGAAGCCTGTCATGGAGCAGTGAAACGGGCCCTCTGCTGACTGAAGCTCCTGCCTGTCATGGAGCAGTGAAACGGGCCCTGTGCTGACTGAAGCTCCTGCCTGTCATGGAGCAGTGAAACGGGCCCTGTGCTGACTGAAGCTCCTGCCTGTCATGGAGCAGTGAAACGGGCTCTCTGCTGACTGAAGCTCCTGCCTGTCATGGAGCAGTGAAACGGGCCCTCTGCTGACTGAAGCTCCTGCCTGTCATGGAGCAGTGAAACGGGCCTTGTGCTGACTGAAGCTCCTGCCTGTCATGGAGCAGTGAAACGGGCCCTGTGCTGACTGAAGCTCCTGCCTGTCATGGAGCAGTGAAACGGGCCCTCTGACTGAAGGTGCTGATGATGTGTCAGGTGTGGTGTGGATGTGAAGCTCTTCTCACTCTCTGAGGGTGCTTCTCTGATAAATCATTACATCATACGGCACACCTGTAACTAATGAACTAATGAACGAACACCTGTGTACTCCAGTACTATCACCTGAATGAGCAGAGACAACAAAACTACTGAATATTTTCAATTCTTTATTACAGAGTACATACAGAAGTTTTAAAAAGCATATAGATTATGTAATATACACTTTAGATACAGTTTGAGCTTAAGAATACAGGCATTCACCACATAACGTCCGTTTGGGCAACATCCGACTACATATACATCCGTGGTCCCATAAGGTTATCATAGAGTTCAGAAATCCTGATCGGAGAACGGGACGTAGTGCACGTAACCTTTTTAACCCATGTATTGCCTTGCAAGATACATTAGCTGAAATACAGTACTGTATGTGTACAGTATCTTGGGTATTTAGTCAGTACAGGTACACTACAGTATCCCATACAGCTTTGATAATGTGGTATTCACACAATGTCCAAATCACATAACGTCCCATGTTGTGGACTGGACAATGGACACTAGTGCTGACTGACAGTGTTGTGATGTAAAGCAAAGCTTTGGGATGTAAATATCACCCTTATAAATATTCATGTTGTCATTGAAAAGAATAAACTTTGGAAATAAAATACAAACTCATAAACAGCAGGTTTGTAGTTGGGAGAGCAGCAGAGCCTGGAGCAGGATTTCGGTGGGGGGGGCAGGAGTAGCAGAGCCTGGAGCAAGAGCTGGGATGAGCAGGTGGGGGAGCAGCAGAGAATGGAGCAGGAGCTGGGGTGTGCAGGTGGGAGAGCAGCAGAGCAGGGAGCAGGAGCTGGGGTGAGCAGGTGGGAGAGCAGCAGAGCAGGGAGCAGGAGCTGGGGTGAGCAGGTGGGAGAGCAGCAGAGCCTGGAGCAGGAGCTGGGATGAGCAGGTGGGAGAGCAGCAGAGAATGGAGCAGGAGCTGGGGTGTGCAGGTGGGAGAGCAGCAGAGCAGGGAGCAGGAGCTGGGGTGAGCAGGTGGGAGAGCAGCAGAGCAGGGAGCAGGAGCTGGGGTGAGCAGGTGGGAGAGTAGCAGAGCAGGGAGCAGGAGCTGGGGTGAACAGGTGGGAGAGCAGCAGAGCATGGAGCAGGAGCTGGGGTGAGCAGGTTGGAGAGCAGCAGAGCAGGGAGCAGGAGCGGGGGTGAGCAGGTGCTGGGGAAGGGGCTGCTCTTTGTATTCTTTAAAACAGGTGATCAGTGTTCAAAAAGCACCTGCACATTTGCAATGGACACTAGTGCTGACTGACAGTGTTGATCAATTATATTAATATTATGACTGAAGAATTGTTGTAAATGAAATAAAACTTATATTCATATACATATATATAAGTATACGAATATAAGTTTTACATATATATTCATAATTATTATTATAAATAATATATAATAATTATTATTATAAATAATTATGTAGATAAAATATTGATTAATATATTTAGGTTCATGAATTTATCTCCACAAATGTATTTCATTGTTTGATTGCATTTGAGCGTTAATACCTTCTCTGTGTTTAAAGCTGATCTCTCTCCCTCAACTCAGATCACACAGTTTTACAGAAGATCTAACCGAGAATGTACTCTTTAAAATGAGTTTTTATGAAAAATTAAATGTAAAAGTTTTTATTTGTATATGTATTTTCAGCAATTGTTTATTTTATTGTATTATTTCTTCATATGATAATGATGATGGGAGTGTTTTTCCCTCTTTCAGTATTCTCTCCTTCAGCTCAGATCACACAGTTTTACAGAACAGCCATAATAAACCCCAAACCCAGGATAGAGGGGCTGAGTGAATGTGGTCTGGACTCTGTGCAGGAGGGTCATTGTGTCAGAGACGCTGTAGAAGGACAGAGTTCCTGCCCTGTGATCCAGGTACACTCCTATTCTGGAGGAGGAGGGCACAGGGATTTTAGTGCGATTATTATTATGATAGAAAGAGTAACTGGAAGGAGAGCAGCTCAAACTCCAGGACTTGGTATTCCATCCCAGACTAGAGTCACCCTCTCCTTTCCTGTTGATCTCTTTGTATGACACTGCTATAGAAACCCCCCACCCACTACACTCAGCCTCCCAGTAACAGCTTCCAGACAGACCCTCTCTGCACAGCACTTGGGGCCAGGAGTCAAATCTCTCTGGGTGATCAGGATATGGCTGGGTCTCTCTCACATATGTCACCTCTCTGTTCCCCTCAGACAGACGGAGGCGTCTATACGCTGTGTTGGGGTCCAGAGTGAGCCGACAGGAATCTGATGGAGGAGAAGGAGAGAAGAGAGCTCAGTAATCATAATCATCACATTACATCACTTACACATTTTACATTTTAATAATTTCATATTTACCTTGATTATTATTACACTGTTGATTATTTTGTTGACTTTAAAGCTTTTATTTCTGTTGCTTTCTTTTTTCCTTCTTTACCTGAGTGTTGAATTTTCCATAAAAGTGATATTTGCTTTTGTAATTCTACATACAGATATGGATAACTGTGAAACGTATTATCACATATTATCTGAAACTATCTCTGAACAGTGCGTAACTGTAATATACATATTATCATATTTTATCCATATGTTTAATGCCAGAATCACTGCAGCTGAATTATAACAGGGATCTGATGGAGGAGAAGATTTATGAGATCCTGAAAGTAAGTTGGATCATGAGTATACATAATACTTAAAATATTCATTTTATTCATACTTCCTCATATTCACACATTGCCTTATTGTTTAATTTTAGTTTAATTTCAGACTCACATTGTAAGAAGTCCTCTCTGGTCCAGGGCTCTACAATATGGACTTCTTTCACTGCAGAGAGAATCACAACATGAGAGCCTAAAGATTCACTTTTCATCACATTTCCTGGAGGAGCAGAACGCTGTTTTTTTATGTAAAATCTGCATAAAGAAATAGTCCAAAAGTGAAAGTGAGATTAATATAATGTAATATCCTGTAATATAATGTGTTATCCAGGTTAGCGCTGGAGGCTCAGTGGTTTTGGCACTTTGCTTTTAAACTGCAGTGACAGTTGGAACTGAAAGTTTGAAGCTGTAGCAGAGATGCTAGCAGATATCCCTGGTTGCCATGGTGAGCAGACAGAGAGCAGGTAGCAGAGATACAGGACCCTGCAGAGCTGAGCGATGAACAGACCAGGAAGCAACATAAACTCACTGCACTCAGAAACAACCCAGAGGGCCAGTACTCTGACTACACTCATACTGTACACTGAGTTAGCACTACCCTGCACTGAGAACCACAGCAGCAGGGAGTGTGTGTGTGTGTGTGTGTGTGTGTGTGTGTGTGTGTGTGTGTGTGTGTGTGTGTGTGCGTGTGTGTGTGTGTGTGTGTGTGTGTGTGTGTCTGTGCGTGAGTGAGTGTGCGTGAATGTGTGTGTGTGTGTATGCGCTTGCCTGTGTGTGTGTGTGTATGCGCTTGCCTGTGTGTGTGTGTGTGTGTGTATGCGCTTGCCTGTGTGTGTGTGTGTGTGTGTGTGTGTGTGTGTAATCACCTGATTGAGAGATCTTGACTAATTCCTCCTTGCAGATGTCCTCCAGTTGCTCTTTCAGTTCAGAGACAGATTTCCTCACAGCCTCAAAAGAGAGGTGTGGATTAACAGTGATGCTGGGTAAGTCTCCAGGGCCAGGAGGGTCACAGACAGACTGACAGCTCTATAGACAGACAGACAGACAGAGAGCCAAACAGTCTCAATACACATTCCTGTGGAGATTCCAGGAGCAGATCTTTGTAAATGAAGAACACGCCTCACCATGTATGTTCAATGTACACAGTGCAGATTGTCAGAGAGCCAGTGATGTTACCTGGAGGAAATGGATGTGATCCTCTGTGTGTGAAAGCTGCTCCAGTTCAGCGTCTCTCCTCCTCAGCTCAGCAATCTCCTGCTCCAGTCGCTCCAGGAGTCCTTCAGCCCGACTCACTGCAGCCTTCTCCTGATCTCTGATCAGCTCTTTCACCTCAGAGCGCCTTCTCTCAATGGAGCGGATCAGCTCAGTAAAGATCCTCTCACTGTCCTCCACTGCTGCCTGTGCAGAGCGCTGTTAGGAGACACAGAGAGAGGAGGGCTGTACATTTGAACTAGGCCTTTCACTCAGCTCTTACTGGAACCCCAGACAGCCTGTTCCCCACAGTGTGGCTCAGTGGGATTGAGCCCCACAGGGCTGGAAAGTGGCCCAACACTGGGCTCCTCACTGGCTGACTGGAGGAGAGCCCTGACTGAGCCCTGAAATGGCTCTTCCAGCAGCCAGCTGTTGTCTTCTCCTCTGGTCAGTACCCACCGTGAGTGACTGCACAGCCTGTCTCAGATCCTGCAGCTCCTTCTCTCTCTCCTGGATTCTCTGCTGGAATTTCCTCTGTGTCTCCCCAGCTGCTTCTGTGGACAGATTGTTTTTCTCTGTTATATTATAATACAGTATGTTCATTCTGGGTTACATTAATTACGATGAAATAACTAATCACTAAACTGTCTGACATTCTGCAGGTCAGTGTGTAGAAGTGCACTGGCCTTGTGGGTAAAGCTTGTTAAACTGTGTGAGTGAACTAGCTGCTCCAGCCATGTTGATTCCCATTCAGGAGTGAATAGGGGGTGAGGGTGTGAACAGAGCTGTCACAGAGAGCTGGCTTGTGTTCACTTCCTGCTTTATCACTGTGGACTTCACACCTGAAAATCCCCTATGTGTTCAGCTCAGTGTTTCAAACCTACAAATCTAACAACATTTTCTATGAATTTGTCATACAATTCCCATAAAACTACTCACATAAATTGGTACTTAGTACTGCTTTTACACTGACAGTAACTATTATTTTAATATATTAATTAAAAATATAAAAATGTCTTTTCGTAACCGATTTCCCCCAAACCATAACTCAATTGAATTGAAGTTAATAAACACATAGCAACCTGAAAAACTCAAACTCATCCAGTTCAATTTTTGAAATCCACAAATTTGACAAACGTATTCAGAATAAAACAATATCTAACAAAAATGAATAATTTTATTCAACATATTATCAGACAAAGCCTTTGATTAAACAGTTGAAATTCTTCCACTGTTGCTCTCCCATTACATCCAGTATCAGAGCTGCCAGTAAAGAGTTCCAGTCTTACCTGTTTGTCAGTCCTCTCTGCTGCAGCTGAGACTGTATCATGGCCTTTGTGTTCATCCATCGTACACAGATAACAGATACACTGCTGATCAGTACGACAGTAAACCTCCAGCAGTTTGTCATGATGAGAGCAGATCTTCTCCTGCAGGTTTCCAGTGGCTTGGACCAGTTTGTGTCTCTTTCCTGGGTTGAGTTCATCATGAAGTTTGAGGTGAGTTTCACAGTAAGAGGCCAGACACACCAGACAGGACTTGACAGCTTTAAGCTTTCTTCCAGTGCAGACATCACACGCCACATCTCCAGGTCCAGCATAACAGTGAGCAAGAGGAGCGGCTTGGAGTCCTGTCTTCTTCAGTTTCTCCACCATTTGAGCCACAATAATATTTCTGCCCAGAACAGGTCTTGGGGTGAAGGTCTGTCTGCACTGGGGACAGCTGTAGACACCAGTTTGATCATCCTGATCCCAGCAGTCGTTAATACAGCCCATACAGTAACTGTGTCCACAGGGAATAGTCACCGGATCCTTCAGTAGATCCAGACAGATCGAACAGCTGAACTGGTCCTGATCCAGTAGATCTCCAGCTTGTGCCATTTTACGGCACACACTGACAGAGATGGAGTTAAGTTTCGTTTCTCTGAAACTGTGTGAGAGAGAAAGTGGGAGTGACTTCCTGGTTTTACCTGTTCCTGCAGGAGGTGTGGTGTTGGACTGAGGCCAGGCTGAGCAGAGAGTGGAGATTCACTCATAAATATCACACACAGTCACTCACACTGCAGGCTGAGCAGAGAGTGGAGATTCACTCATAAATATCACACACAGTCACTCACACTGCAGGCTGAGCAGAGACTGAGATTCACTCATAAATATCACACACAGTCACTCACACTGCAGGCTAAGCAGAGAGTGAGATTCACTCATAAATATCACACACAGTCACTCACACTGCAGGCTGAGCAGAGAGTGGAGATTCACTCATAAATATCACACACAGTCACTCACACTGCAGGCTGAGCAGAGAGTGGAGATTCACTCATAAATATTACACACAGTCACTCACACTGCAGGCTGAGCAGAGACTGGAGATTCACTCATAAATATCACACACAGTCACTCACACTGCAGGCTGAGCAGAGAGTGGAGATTCACTCATAAATATCACACACAGACACTCACACTGCAGGCTGAGCAGAGAGTGGAGATTCACTCATAAATATCACACAGTCACTCACACTGCAGGCTGAGCAGAGAGTGGAGATTCACTCATGTTATCAACTGTTAAATATGACTACATCCAAATGCATGCTTCTAAAATTCAAAAAGGATTTCATAAACTCAAATTTGAAGTCAGACACCTTCAATATTAAAACAAAGGCTACTGTGTTCCTTCGTGAATAATTCACTTCAGAAGTTTAAAATGGATTTCTGTGACATCTCTTTGATGTTGGTTAAAGGGTACTATGCAAACATTAAAGGGTTACCCTAGTTTTCACTGTGATTGCTAGTATTTGAATGAAACCTTACAAGCTGATTTTAAGAAGAAAGCTGTCTCACTCACCCTTGCACAGCACACAAACATATAAACAGGAGTTCTCACAGCGCACCCTGTGTGAAACTATCGCAGCCATGTCAAGTTTTTTCTCAGAAACCAAACTCTTCTTATGCGGGTCATCTTGCAGTAGTGAAGCAAAGCACGCCGATGCGCTTTACTGTCAGTAAATGTCTCTGAAACCACACCAGCCTCATTTTAGTCGATGCACGCAACGTAGTTCTGTTCGCACGTAAAGACTGATCCAGCACAGTTACATTGCATGTGCTTATGGGAAATTGTTTTTGTTAAATCTGTAAAGGAAAATAAATGATTATAATATGGGGTTTATTTGTGTCTAAGACAAAGACAAAGACACATTTTAAGCAAAGCAAAATGTTTACAAGCCAAGAAGTCTGTGTGCCGCTGATCATGCTAACAGTAGCACAGCTGCATAGTTCTGTGTGCCGCTGATCATGCTAACAGTAGCACAGCTGCATATTTCTGTGTGCCGCTGATCATGCTAACAGTAGCACAGCTGCATAGTTCTGTGTGCCGCTGATCATGCTAACAGTAGCACAGCTGCATAGTTCTGTGTGCCGCTGATCATGCTAACAGTAGCACAGCTGCATATTTCTGTGTGCTGCTGATCATGCTAACAGTAGCACAGCTGCATATTTCTGTGTGCCGCTGATCATGCTAACAGTAGCACAGCTGCATAGTTCTGTGTGCCGCTGATCATGCTAACAGTAGCACAGCTGCATATTTCTGTGTGCCGCTGATCATGCTAACAGTAGCACAGCTGCATATTTCTGTGTGCCGCTGATCATGCTAACTAACAGTAGCACAGCTGCATATTTAGCACAGCTGCATAGTTCTGTGTGCCGCTGATCATAGCACAGCTAACAGTAGCACAGCTGCATAGTTCTGTGTGCCGCTGATCATGCTAACAGTAGCGCAGCTGCATATTTCTGTGTGCCGCTGATCATGCTAACCGTAGCAAAATAGTGCACATTTCTCTGGGCCAGTGATCAAGGTCCATGTTTTGATGACTCAGTGGAGGTTGCCTTAGGTAGAAGAATTCCTCTTGAGATAAACAGCAATGGCACAGAGAATCTCAGACTGGCCTCCCATGTGCTGAGGAGTCTGCCATCTGTATGCATCTGTGCATCTCACACGCCAGCCCTGAAGGATCTCATAAACAGGGATCTGCTCTGGCCTGTGTCTATACATCAGCTGCAGTGTCCATTGTGGGTTTTTATGTCTGAAATCATTAATCTTTAAGAACTCATTTGAAAATATTAATCCTGCCCAAATGAGTCACCTTCTCAGTCTTTTTGTTTGCATTTTATAATAAAAATGTGGCTACAGTATTCACTGTGGCAGTCATGTTCTTATAGGTACCTGCTGATGGTAGAATGTGAGGTTGTTTTGTCTTTTGAGTGAGCCAATATTATAACAGCTGAAAATCAATGTGCTGCATGAAGAAGCCCATCTCTGCAGCTTGTGCACCTCACAGTTAGCATGAAGCTCTGAAGCTGAAGCACAAATCAGCATCAATCTGCTACATGAAGAAGCCCATCTCTGCAGCTTGTGCACCTCACAGTTAGCATGAAGCTCTGAAGCTGAAGCACAAATCAGCATGCTTCCTGCATCAAGCGCAGGAAACGTTTCTCACTCAGTTCCCAGCTCTGGATCCAGTAACATTCAGAGAGTCTGAGCAGGAAAATGTGATCATTGGGGGAATGTGAAAGGAGAGATTCGCTCTGTGACTGAGTCTTGGGGAAAAGCCCCAGTCTGGATCACCAGATCTCTGTAATTCCAATAGTTGCCCTGGCCTCTGTGGCCCTGCCCACCCCCCGAGGCCCGCCTCCATGGCATGGTGGGGGGGGGGGCATTAATATAGTAAAATTAGAGTCACGGGTCCCGCAGCGGGAACAGAAGCCTGCTTTAGCTCTCTGAGGCAGGGGCTGGGCTGTCCCTCTCTGACTCTGCTGCACATCGTCTGCAGCTTCCACCCCAGAGCACTCTGGGATTTCATCTCTAGCTTTCCTGTGCAGAGTTTGTGGGGACCCGCTCCACTGGGGGACATGGTAAGTGCTGTGATTCGCGGGCTTGCTGTTTGTTGGTGCTGGTGCTGACGACTCACAAAGGATGTCAACACGAGTCTGGTTTCACATCCGAGTCTATAATCATATCAGAGTAGCAGTGCTGATCTGGGATCAGCTTGGTCTTCAGCTCATAATGGATAAGGTTGAATATAGACAGGGGAAAACTGATCCTAGGTCAGCACTGCTACTCTGAAACACTATGAACATGGGCTGTGGCTGCAAACAATCTTGGTGCAACATTGTAACAGTGTTAAAATTGGCCCAGCACTATTACACCATTAAAGCAACCTCAGAACAAAACTAAAACAATGTTCAAACAGCCTCTCTGGCATTAAAACAACTTTAATGTAACATTGTAGCGGTGCTTTAATGAAATGGGTCTTTGTGCCACAGAGGGAGCTGGTTGCTGATTGGGAACCCTTTTTGTGCACTATGGAATTGTGGGAACTTGGGCTATAATTGCATTGTTGCGGGTTCCAGTCCCAGGTAAGTCTGTACACAGCTATCTACACCAGTAAAAATGTTGCCTAAAATTGGTTTGACTCATAATTTGACTTATATATTCAGCTGTGTTGAGCAAAAGTGTAGAATTTGATTTATACTGTGCAAAGGGTAAAACAGTCTGTAGTTAGCTGGATGTTGACAGAGCTGAACGACATGACCAGAGTACTGGGCTCAAACCTTTGTGGTGATAAGATTTCAAAAACAGGGAAGAGGCACACCCACATTCCTTGAACCTTGATTTAATTTTGAGTGAATGTGAATTAAATTTGTGTGAGGCAGACCTTGCAGACACACAGACGCAGTGGAAGAGGGAGAGGTAGCAGTGTCGCCTGGGAGACTGAGTCCTGTGCTCCTGCACATACGACCTTTGACCCCCTGGAGCATTGGAGTATCCGATATGATCTGCGGTGAGTTCCTGCTCATTCGTCTCCTTTATGTGAAACAGAAACATGTTCCTGTATACCCTCCCCCACCACCTGCTTACATGTGTCTGATACAATTATGACATCATACTGTAAACTGACATACCGCCCTGCTGACCTTTGACCCCAACAATCCTATAGCAACCTGCCAGGTACTCTATATGTTTAACACTGTAAATTAGGCTTCCCTTCCATTGATGTTACACATCCAAATTCCAAATTCATTCCAAAGTTTTATGGAAAATGAGTCAAGGGGACATGACTAAGCCTGGTAGAGTTGTAAAAGACATTGAGAAGCAGTAATCTGTAGCTACTCACAGGTACCTCCTGAGAGAACCAGGTGACAAATGAAAAGTAAGTGCTGTACATCTGGTTAGTCTGTAATATCTTTGGCTGCAGTCTCTCGTTGTTTCTATGGTCTTGGATTGGCTACAGGTTTGGGTACTGGGTGCACCAGGGTGGAACCAACAGATGATGATGTTGATGTTGTAGAGGAGAGTGATGACTGAGTTGAATCAATCATTGAGCTTTGCTGTGGAGGGAAAGAAACCTTATGATTGGTTCAAAGATTACAGTGACTGACAGCTTTGATGGAAGGGTGGGCGGAGCTATCATGAGATTTCAGCAACACATTGATGTGGACCAGTCGTGTTTTTTTCTGTGGAGAGCACAAACTGTATCAAACAAGTCAATGACTGACAGGCACTTATAGTTCCATTATAGTTCTGGGGCTCACAAAACTGCAATGATGCCCTTTTCCTCTTCTTTCTTTCTTCCATTCTCTGAGATTCGCTCTCTTTTCAGGTTTGGCGATCCTCCTCTTGCTCGTGGAGGATTTGGGTGCTGAGTTGGGGACGACGGCTAATCTGAAAGAAATTGTGATTGGTCGCTGCTACAACTACGTGACTCTGGTTAATCCAAGCTCAAGGTAACAGGCTGGGAGCTGGAGTGGCCTCAACGCTTGGACCTGTTAGCACCATAAATATCCAGAGGAAAATGCACAAACAAGCATATTCAATGCCATTCTGCTTACATGCATGCATGTGTATCTCTGTCTCTGTGAGTGCTTCTGTCTCTATGTGCAAGAATGTTAACATGTATATATGCTACACGTATGTATATATTATGATAATGTGTGTGTGTCTGTGTGTATGTCTATGTGTGTGTGTATGTGGTTGTGTGTATATAATGATAATGTGCGTGCATGTGCATGTGTGTGTTTGCGCGCGTTTGTGCGTGCGTTTGTGTGTGTGTGTGTGTGTGTGTGTGTGTCTGGGTGTGTGTGCATGTGTGCGTGTGCGTGTGTGTGTGCGTGTGTCCATGCGTGTGTACGCGCATGTCCGTGTGTGCGTGTGTGCATGTGTGCGTGTCCGTGCGTGCGTGTGCATGTGTGTGCGTGTCCATGCGTGTGTGTGCATGTGTGTGCGTGTCCATGCGTGTGTGTGTGCCTGCGTGTCCGTGTGTGTGTGTGCGTGTGTGTGTGCAGGTATGACTGTGAGGAGATCTGGAGGGAGTTCCAGGAGGCGGTGGTGAGGAGGACTCCCTGCAATGTTGCCGTGAGAGACTACCGGCGAATGTTCCGCGCTGCTCCACAGGGCCTGCCCTGTGATAGGGTGGGTTGGAGTCTATCCCAGCATACACTGGGGCAAAGGCAGGAAGATACTCTGGACAGGTTGCCAGTCCATCTCAGGTTCAGACAGACAGACACACTCACATATCAATGGGCAATTAGTATAAATCCAATCCACCTAGTTTGCATGTCTTTGGATAGAGGGAGGAAACCCATGGAAACACAGGAAGAACTTACCTGAAAGAGCAGGGCCGCTGTGGGAATAGAGCCTGGATCCAGCTTTCTGTGAGGTTACAGTGCCAACCGCTGGGCCACTGTGCCAGCCCTCAGAAAATATCCAACTGTGAAAATGGACAGTGTGTAAAAACAGTAATGTGTGAGTTTCTCTGGATCAGAGTGCCTGTTGAATGTGGAGTGTAATGACAGAACAAAGACACATTCTGTTGGGACTTAAGAAGTTTGGCACACAGCCCAGAACCTGGCTGACCCCAGGTCAGTGCATAATTCATTCCCCCTCCACTGATACAGTGTGCCTGAGTAAAGAACTGCGGGGCCCTGTAGATACTCAGCCCACATGCTTATCCTGGTCAGTGGAGTACATATGTGTGGTCTCTCAGCCGAGACCCCACAGGCCAGAGAGGATGAGGGAAGAGAGGGGGAGAGACAGAAAAAAGACAGAGAGAAGTATGGGGGGAGAGGGAAAAGTAAGCAGGAAGGAGAAGGAGAAAAAGAGAAAGAGAGGAAAAGAAATGAGAGGAATGAAAGCAAAAGTGGAGATGTATAGGAGTGTATCCTTAGGCTTATCAGGTAGGGTTAGGTTAAGGTTAGGGTGAGGTTATTTTAGGGTTAGGTTAAGGTTAGGGTTAGGGTGAGGTTATTTTAGGGTTAGGTTAAGGTTAGGGTGAGGTTATTTTAGGGTTAGGTTAAGGTTAGGGTTAGGGTGAGGTTATTTTAGGGTTAGGTTAAGGTTAGGGTTAGGTGAGGTTATTTTAGGGTTAGGTTAAGGTTAGGGTGAGGTTATTTTAGGTTAGGTTAGGTTAGGGTTAGGTAAGGTTAGGGTGAGGTTATTTTAGGGTTAAGGTAAGGTTAGGGTGAGGTTAGGGTTAGGGTGAGGTTATTTTAGGGTTAGGTTAAGGTTAGGGTGAGGTTATTTTAGGTTGAGGTTAGGTTAGGGTGAGGTTAGGTTAGGTTAGGGTTAGGGTAAGGTTAGGGTGAGGTTATTTTAGGGTTAGGGTAAGGTTAGGGTTAGGGTGAGGTTATTTTAGGGTGAGGTTATTTTAGGGTTAGGGTGAGGTTAAGGTTAGGGTGAGGTTAGGGTTAGGGTAGGTTAAGGAGGTTAGGGTGAGGTTAGGGTTAGGGTAAGGTTAGGGTCAGGTTATTTTAGGTTGAGGTTAGGGTTAGGGTAAGGTTAGGGTGAGGTTATTTTAGGGTTAGGTTAAGGTTAGGGTTTATGAGTTTGTGAAGGTTGTGAGCTCATACATTCTCCGTTCTGTGTCTGTCCTCCAGCTGCTGTTTTGGAGTAAGACCCATGAACTTGTCCACAGCTACGCGGCTGTAGCGCGCCGTTTCTGGACCCTAGAGGACACACTCGTGGGCTACATGTTCAACGACCTCATCTGGTGCGGTCAGGAGGAGAGGGACAGAGGTACGAGCTGTGTGGCGCCTCACCAAACTGCCTTTTATGTGCAAGCATGTGGAGATCCAAGATTCTCGCTCAAAGATCACTGGAGTTTCAAGCTGCTTTTGTACATACATGTCATAATGTTCCATTCTAACACTCTCTGGGGTTCACACAGAGGTCACTAATACCAGGATGTTGTAGTGTTCTATTCCCACAGTCAGTGGGACTCACACAGAGGTCACTAATACCAGGATGCTGTGGGGTTCCACTCCCAGAGGCTCTCAAACACAGATGTTCTTTGTGAAAGTATCACTTCCATCCTTCCTGTTTGTGCTCTGAGGTGATAATTGGGAACAGGAAGTAGCGGGGATGTCTGCGCTGTTATGTGAGGCACAGATGTAAGGTCCTCCACTCTCTGTCTGTCCAGGAAGATAGTTATAATTACATCGCTACTGCTAGTGACAAATGTAAACCATAACTAGGATAACAAAAGTGGTGCGTAAGTTTCACAAATTGACTGAGTAGTCTGCTGTAGATCAGACAAAATCCCCTGATCAGACTGAAACCAAAACCTCTAAAACATCTGATACCGGAATATTACAGTGACTTTAAACCACAGAAAACGCATTCAAACTGTAACCACAAATTTAATATGTCACAAGTGGGCTTCTGGGGTCCTATACCAGAATGT
>CM040756.1:1191519-1202283 GCA_022829145.1 Albula goreensis
CAAACTTGTTTTTTGTGATTTCTTGGGGTAACCTTTGTGCTAAGCAGGTGTATGTCGTCACAAAAACAGGATGCTCGGGAAAAGCGCCTGCAGAAATAAACTCCTCTTTCTCCTTAAATTACACCTCACCAGGACTGTCATTACCCTTGGCATTTCGTGAGATTGCCTCTTTAAAAGTACTAAGCAGCCATAGGTTTTACTGCACGAATCAAAGTCCATTTTGAGGTGTTTGCCCACCGATGCAAATTCTGCTCTGATTTATTATGAACTGTGTGAAACAGGGCTACACCTTAGGTTTTCTTAAGAATTTACTGTAAATGTAGACATATTACATATACTTTATAATTGGCATAATAATGTTGAAAAGAAATTGATCTGACAGATCTGACATGATCATCATGACCCAATATAACATTATTATAATGATTATTATTATTATCATTAATAATAATATACAAGACAGAAAAATACATTCAGTCAAAAGTTAAAAAATAAAACAGTGCATTGCATCACCACCAGTTATTTCTAGCATAAATGTGATATATTGTGAGCGGAAGGGTCCCATGAGGCAAACGTGAGGCTGAAATGTGTCCCCATGTGTACACAGTGTGTGTTTGGAGTGGTCCTGTTTTCACAGATGGATCATGAATATAGACGCATTCCTGTTTTCATGGATAAATCTTAAAATGACAAGTCTAAGCTAGCTTTTTATGCACCCCTCCATTGCTTTCACTTTTCTTTGTGTTGTTCTTGAATGGCAAAACTTCTGATGACACAAAGACTATCTTATCTTAAACATTGATGTGTTTAATCTTTCCGGGAGTCCGTCTAAGCGGTGAAAAGGGAAGAACAAAAAAGGTCCAGACAAAGACTACTAAAACGCCGACACATAGCTCCACCATCAAGGACACATCTGCCCTCTGTGTACGGGTTTGGCTGAGGTGACCCTTCCCAAAGCTTCACCTAACAAACGCAGTGATATCAAAGGAACAAAGAAGGGAATATCAAAGCCACTCTGTCCAAAAAGTTTAGTTGCAGAAAATGATTTGCCAATTCAAGCAAACAAACAAACAAACAAAAAAAGAGAGGCAACTCCTAAAAAGTATCAAATGGTTTGTCTTTGAAAGGAGCTCCCCAACCATATATTTGTCACAGTAGGTGACCTCAACAGGAATTCATCTGTGTGATCTGACAGTTACTTCTTGTTTGTAATGAAATATTACTGGGCAGACTGTGTTTTTATTCACTAGAAATATAATAAAAATGGATGAGCTCTTTTTTTGGGAGTTTGTTAAATGTTGTCAGTAAAAGCTCAAAGTTCTGCAGCATGGCGATGAAGCGCTCCAGTCGTACCCAGGTTGTTACAGCCGCAGACTCACCTGTCTGGTTTTGTGGTCTGACTAATACTCATTATGGAATAGTTTAACTAAATCTTTAGTTTAAATAAAAATTTTTGCTTTTGAAAAGCGGAATGAGTGACAACATTGAAATATAATGCATCTTACTGTATGGGCCCTGCTGGGTGTAAGGGTCTCCACAATGTGTTTTTATTTATTTTTTCCCAGCTGAATTGAAATGCGATCCCTCGCCAGTTTGGTAGGTGATCTGTCCTTGCTTTTTTTCTGGGGAAAATTAGTCATTCTCTCCCCTCTCCAGCGCCCACTCCTGGCTGGCTGGGTAAATTGCGAGTATGTGAACTGATCACATGCTGACATTGTTCCCCTCTGACTGTGTAGGCAAGATGTGATTGGTGAAATATTTGCAGTGTGAAAGACAGTGAGCTGATTGGATATACGAATGTGAGGAAGGTCACATGGTTGGCCTCTTGGTCCAGCGTATGAGAGAGAAGTGCTTCACATTGTGTTCCTCCTGTACTGACCAGTCAGTGACCAGTAATGATCCTGAGCACAGACTCTCGTTTCCTGGAATGTGCGTGCTCACTGGCTCCCTCTACTGGTTGCTGGTTACAGTAAGAATGACTGCGAGGAGGTGTGGAAGGCGTTTTCTGGGGCCTACCTGGGGAAAGATCCATGTGAAGTTTCTGTTGAGGCCTACGATCCTCTCATGCGTGCTGTCAGCGAGAGACCCGCCTGTGACCGCGTAAGTTCCACCTCTCCAGCTAACCACCTCCACCATGCCGCTAGCCTCAGTGATGAGGGTAATGATAAGCTCCTATAAGACTGTAGGCATTCTGTACTAAAAAACCAATGCATGTTTTCCTCATGCTCTGTAGGAGTCTGCCGTTCCTCTGCACACTTTTTTGTCCAGTAAAGCCACATGAGACTAGCTCCACACTCACCCCGTACAGGTGGATGTTGTGTTTTAACGTTGCCATTTCAGGTTTTGATTGTTTCTGGAGGTTTGCTCTCATTTTAGCTGTTGCTCTCATGTGGCCTTTTCAGGTTGTTGTTTCTTATTTGTCCTGTTGTTGTATGTCCCTCTGACATTTGCTAGATGCATTTCTGATGTTTTTTTGATGTTTCTCTGATGATTCTTTGATGATGTTTGCACATTATTGTTATTTAGATGCTGTTCTGGAGCAAAACAAGGGATTTTGTCCATGATTTCACAGCAAAGACCAAATGCCAGCTGACGCTGGAGGACACGCTACTCGGCTACATGATGAACGACCAGACATACTGGTGCAGCGAGAAAGGCAGCAGTGGTGAGCTTCAGGCAAAACAGCTTCAGCCAAAACAACCTCACCCAAAACAGCTTCAGCCAAAACAGCTTCACCCAAAACAGCTTCAGACAAAACAGCCTCACCAAAAACAGCTTCACCCAAAACAGCCTCAGCCAAAACAGCGTCAGCCAAAACAGCTTCACCCAAAACAGCCTCAGCCAAAACAGCCACTAAATGAACTTGCATCTACAATAGTCAATATCTGAATCTACTCATGCTCTTGTCTGGTATCAACATCATATACATTTGCCTGCATACAGTGCTGAAATGTATGTGTGTGTGTGTGTGTTTTTGTGTGTGTGTGTTCTTTCCTCAGTGACCTTCACTGAGAAAGGGAAGTGTCCAGGTTGGGATGAGTGTGAGAGGAACCCGATGAAGTCCTTCTGGAAGAGAGCGTCAGCAGCGGTGAGTCACATGACCAGGTCACACAGGCTTCAGCGCAGATGTCTGTGTGTCAGTCTCTGTCTGCACATGTGTGTCTGTGTGTGTCTGCACATGTATATTTGTATGAATCTGCATCTGTGTATGCATTTTTCACACACAAATGAACACGCCCTCATAACTCATACCCACACACATGCACACATGCACACACACACACACACACACACACACACACATGCACACACACACACACATATGCACACATGCACACACACACACACACACACATTGACACACATGCAAAGCCACACATGCACACATGCACACACACACACACACATGTGCGTGGGCACACACAGGGTTCTGAGATGCAGGACTCTTTGTGAATTTTCTCCACCCAGGTCTGAAATTCTCCCAGTGGGTATTGGGGCCTCACCCCTCAGTGCTGGCCTCTTCTGTATTGTCTGTTGAACTCTATCTCTCTGTTGTCTGGGTACACTGTATCTCTCTACGCCATTTCTTGATGAATTGCTCATCATATTAAATTGACACCTGCTTCCTTTAATAAAAGCACCAGAATACAGTTGTGTAACTGATCTTGCTGTGAACTCAGACACACAGTGACCATTTGCTCAAATGTTCCAGGTGTTCAAGATTATTGAACATATGTGTTTAAATTTGTTGATAACTTTTCTTTGAACCTATTGACATTATTGAGGCTTGGCTTGATGCCGTTAGGTGCAATCTAAATTACCTCAAAAGCGAGGAGGTGTCCACACGGTGTGCGCGTTTTCACTAGTTACACATCACTTATGAACCTGTCAGTTTATAATTCATTCAGTTAAAAATGGGGTGTCTGTCTGAAGGACCCATTTGGAAATGAAAGGCTCCATTCTGTGGCTGATCCAAAGGATCTGTGACTGATCTAAAGGATCTGTGGCTGATCTAAAGGATCTGTGGCTGATCTAAAGGATCTGTGGCTGATCTAAAGGATCTGTGACTGATCTAAAGGATCTGTGGCTGATCTAAAGTCCTGACATTTTAGAGCTTTAATCTTCATGGACTGCAGGGCCTCAGTATTTCTGCCATAATGAGGCTTCAGACGGAAAATCTTTTCTGCAGGACATGTTAAAAGTGTCTAATTAACAAAAAATAAGCACGTGTTACAGATCTGTGTTGCAACCTCATGTGAGTTTGCCCTCAGAGTTTGATGGGTTTTTTTTTGTCAGAATATTGAAAGTTTGTTGCGGAACAGAGTGGGATCCTGACAGCCCACTGCTCCGGTCGTTTATAATGTTAAAAAAAGAGACAAAGTCCCTGCTCTGTGCGCCGTCCGAATCACAAACGAAGTGTGTCAAAAGGGCTTTGTTTCTTGTTTCCATGGAGATGTTTGCTCATTATTCGATTAACAGACAGAATGCAGAAGTTTTGCACTTAATTCTCACTGCTGTGACAAACATTTAGAAAAAGTAAACACAAGCTCATTTTATATGTATATTAAATCCTGGCAAAAATATTAGTATTTTTTAATTCTAAACTATTTTTCCTCCAAATGTATTATATAACAAAATTGATGGGCATGTGTTGAGTGTAGAATGCAGGGAATACTGATTTCACCTGCAGGAGAGAATTCAGAAACAGCAGAGAACTGCGAATCCATAAACCATTCATAATTATTAATGAATTAATGCACAGTAATGCATTGCAGTTTGCGGAGTCTGCCTGTGGTGACGTGGCTGTGATGCTGAATGGCTCGATAGACACACCTTTCGCCCCAGACAGGTAAGGGTGACCGTGCTCACCTGAGCTGGAGCCATGCACTGCAGGGCTTATTACACCTGCCACACACCATCAGAGACCCAGACAGAGCCAAAGCAGCTTAATATTATTATTATTATTATTGTGTATTTTATGATGACTATGAATTGTGAATTTCCCTTCATCTTAATTTTTAATATATAATTCTGTTCCTCCCTCCCACCCCTCCTTACCCAAAGTATATTTGCCAGCGTTGAAGTCAAGAAGTTTCATTCTCCCAAAATGAAGGCCTTGAAGGTTGTCCTGGTTACCAAGGGAAAGGATGACAAGTAAGCTCCGCCCCTTCATGACAGGGCACAGCAGCTGAGCCACACCTGTCACTCGCTTCTCAGAGGCCTCCTTTGCTCTGTGTTTCACCTCCTCCTCCTTTGCTCTGTGTTTCACCTCCTCCTCCTTTGCTCTGTGTTTCACCTCCCCTCCTTTGCTCTGTGTTTCACCTCCCCCTCCTTTGCTCTGTGTTTCACCTCCTCCTCCTTTGCTCTGTGTTTCACCTCCCCCTCCTTTGCTCTGTGTTTCACCTCCTCCTTTGCTCTGTTTCACCTCCTGCTTTGTTGTATGTGTCGGGGCAGGATAGCCACATCTGAGCAGCACTAGCTACCTCTGTCAGACACTCACCAGGGGCCCGCAAAGGAGCTCCTAATGGAGCCGGAACGGATGCTTCATTCCTTCACCAGGAATGCCGTCCTCCAGACCTGGGCCATTCTGCGGCTCCATTGTCAAACCTCGGGATGTGACACATCAGCAGAATCCAGTAGAATGAGTTCAGAAAAGGGGCTTTGTCTCTGCGCTGACTCCTGCTGCTCGCAGCGAACGCTGTGGGTTAATATGGCCCTGCTCAGCCCTTCCCTGTCAGGGCAGCAGGCTGGCTTTATTTAACTTTGCATAATATCATATTGTAGCTGGATAATGGTGTTACACAGTGATACAAGTCTGAGAACTGGCATCTCAGTCAGAGGATGTATCATTTGATGGTAAAACTCAATTCTCTAAATGATTTCCCATGTGCTGCATCTTATGTTGTTGCATTAGTGTTCAGATGGGACATAGCTGGGGGCAAATGAGCTCAGTGCAGTACTCTGACCCCTCTCCTCAGCTCAGTGCAGTACTCTGACCCCTCTCCTCAGCTCAGTGCAGTACTATGACCCCTCTCCTCAGCTCAGTGCAGTACTCTGACCCCTCTCCTCAGCTTAGTGCAGTACTCTGACCCCTCTCCTCAGCTCAGTGCAGTACTCTGACCCCTCTCCTCAGCTCAGTGCAGTACTCTGACCCCTCACCTCAGCTCAGTGCAGTACTCTGACCCCTCTCCTCAGCTAAGTGCAGTACTCTGACCCCTCTCCTTCAGCTCAGTGTAGTACTCTGACCCCTCTCCTCAGCTCAGTGCAGTACTCTGACCCCTCTCCTCAGCTCAGTGCAGTACTCTGACCCCTCTCCTCAGCTCAGTGCAGTACTCTGACCCCTCTCCTCAGCTCAGTGCAGTACTCTCCTCTCCTTCAGCTCAGTGCAGTCCCCATCCCCTCTCCTCCAGCTCAGTGCAGTACTCTGACCCCTCTCAGCTCAGTGCAGTACTCTGACCCCTCTCCTCAGCTCAGTGCAGTACTCTGACCCCTCTCCTCAGCTCAGTGCAGTACTCTGACCCCTCTCCTTCAGCTCAGTGCAGTCCCCATCCCCTCTCCTCCAGCTCAGTGCAGTACTCTGACCCCTCTCCTCAGCTCAGTGCAGTACTCTGACCCCTCTCCTCAGCTCAGTGCAGTACTCTGACCCCTCTCCTCAGCTCAGTGCAGTGCTCTGACCCCTCTCCTCAGCTCAGTGCAGTACTCTGACCCCTCTCCTCAGCTCAGTGCAGTACTCTGACCCCTCTCCTCAGCTCAGTGCAGTACTCTGTCCCCTCCTCCAGCTCAGTGCAGTACTCTGTCCCCTCTCCTCAGCTCAGTGCAGTACTCTGACCCCTCTCCTCAGCTCAGTGCAGTTCTCTGACCCCTCTCCCATTCTCAGTGCAGTACTCTGACCCCTCTCCTTCAGCTCAGTGCAGTACTCTGACCCCTCTCCTCAGCTCAGTGCAGTACTCTGACCCCTCTCCTCAGCTCAGCGCAGTACTCTGACCCCTCTCCTCAGCTCAGTGCAGTACTCTGACCCTCTCCTCAGCTCAGTACTCTGACCCCTCTCCTCAGCTCAGTGCAGTGCTCTGACCCCTCTCCTCAGCTCAGTGCAGTACTCTGACCCCTCTCCTCAGCTCACTGCAGTACTCTGACCCCTCTCCTCAGCTCAGTGCAGTACTCTGACCCCTCTCCTCAGCTCACTGCAGTACTCTGTCCCCTCTCCTCCAGCTCAGTGCAGTACTCTGACCCCTCTCCTTCAGCTCAGTGCAGTCCCTGTCCCCTCTCCTCCAGCTCAGTGCAGTACTCTGACCCCTCTCCTCAGCTCAGCGCAGTACTCTGACCCCTCTCCTCAGCTCAGCTCAGTGCAGTACTCTGACCCTCTCCTCAGCTCAGTGCAGTGCTCTGACCCTCTCCTCAGCTCAGTGCAGTGCTCTGACCCCTCTCCTCAGCTCAGTGCAGTACTCTGACCCTCTCCTCAGCTCAGTGCAGTACTCTGACCCCTCTCCTCAGCTCAGTGCAGTACTCTGACCCCTCTCCTCAGCTCAGTGCAGTGCTCTGACCCCTCTCCTCAGCTCAGTGCAGTACTCTGACCCTCTCCTCAGCTCACTGCAGTACTCTGACCCCTCTCCTCAGCTCAGTGCAGTACTCTGACCCCTCTCCTCAGCTCACTGCAGTACTCTGTCCCCTCTCCTCCAGCGCAGTGCAGTACTCTGACCCCTCTCCTTCAGCTCAGTGCAGTCCCTGTCCCCTCTCCTCCAGCTCAGTGCAGTACTCTGACCCCTCTCCTCAGCTCAGTGCAGTACTCTGACCCCTCTCCTCAGCTCAGTGCAGTACTCTGACCCCTCTCCTCAGCTCAGTGCAGTACTCTGACCCCTCTCCTCAGCTCACTGCAGTACTCTGTCCCCTCTCCTCCAGCTCAGTGCAGTACTCTGTCCCCTCTCCTCAGCTCAGTTCAGTACTCTGACCCCTCTCCTCAGCTCAGTGCAGTACTCTGACCCCTCTCCTCCAGCTCAGCGCAGTACTCTGACCCCTCTCCTCAGCTCACTGCAGTACTCTGACCCCTCTCCCATTCTCAGTGCAGTACTCTGACCCTCTCCTCCAGCTCAGTGCAGTACTCTGACCCTCTCCCCAGCTCAGTGCAGTACTCTGACCCCTCTCCCAGCTCAGTGCAGTACTCTGACCCCTCTCCTCAGCTCAGTGCAGTACTCTGACCCCTCTCCTCAGCTCAGTGCAGTGCTCTGTCCCCTCTCCTCAGCTCAGTGCAGTACTCTGTCCCCTCTCCTTCAGCTCAGTGCAGTACTCTGACCCCTCTCCTTCAGTTCAGTGCAGTACTCTGACCCCTCTCCTCAGCTCAGTGCAGTACTCTGACCCCTCTCCTCAGCTCAGTGCAGGACTCTGGCCCCTCTCCTCAGCTCAGTGCAGTACTCTGTCCCCTCTCCTCAGCTCAGTGCAGTACTCTGACCCCTCTCCTTAGCTCAGTGCAGTACTCTGACCCCTCTCCTTCAGCTCAGCGCAGTACTCTGACCCCTCTCCTCAGCTCAGTGCAGTACTCTGACCCCTCTCCTCCAGCTCAGTGCAGTACTCTGTCCCCTCTCCTCAGCTCAGCGCAGTACTCTGACCCCTCTCCTCAGCTCAGTGCAGTACTCTGACCCCTCTCCTCAGCTCAGTGCAGTACTCTGACCCCTCTCCTCTGTTCAGTGCAGTACTCTGACCCCTCTCCTCAGCTCAGTGCAGTACTCTGACCCCTCTCCTCCAGCTCACTGCAGTACTCTGACCCCTCTCCTCAGCTCAGTGCAGTACTCTGACCCCTCTCCTCCAGCTCAGTGCAGTGCTCTGTCCCCTCTCCTCCAGCTCAGTGCAGTGCTCTGTCCCCTCTCCTCCAGCTCAGTGCAGTACTCTGACCCCTCTCCTCAGCTCAGTGCAGTACTCTGATCCCTCTCCTCAGCTCAGTGCAGTACTCTGACCCCTCTCCTCAGCTCAGTGCAGTCCCTGACCCCTCTCCTCAGCTCAGTGCAGTACTCTATCCCCTCTGCCCTCTTCAACAGTAGTTTCTTGGGAAACATCAGGAAGTCAGATCAACAAGGCCTTTACAATGGTTATGTCTCAGATTCAATACTAATTGTAAAAGTGTTTGTTTTGGACCAATAAGCTTTAATTCAGAGCAAATTGTACATTCTTTCAATTGACAGGCTAAAGTGTGTGACAGAACCATGCTGCCAAAAAAAAAGCTGTTTGCTTATAAAAATATGTAAACCTTGCCCATGTCTTATCAGGGCATGTGCTCTGAACACTTTGCTCTTGTCTGTTTCCTGAAGGGCAAACTGTAAAAACAAATCTCTGCAAAACCTGAAGGATGCGCTGGACCCCAGACTGAGCTACGAGTGCCTGGAGGTGCCGCAGTGAGTAAGACCACAGGCGCTAATCAGGACAGCAGAGTGCACAACAACAGCAACGCTAAAAACTGTGGTTAAACTAAAGACAATAAAACCACAGCAAATTCTCAAACAAACATTTCTAATCAGTTATGAAATCTCCTCCTACTGTTATTTAAGCTCTCAGTGACCATTCATATACATAGAATTTTAAAAATATATCATATTCCAGTGTATTTCTTATGGGAGGTGTTGTCTGAGCATCCTGTCGCTAGGTTTGCCAGAGTTTATGTAATGCAGCACTCTGGGAGGTGTAGTCTGAGCATCCTGTCGCTAGGTTTGCCGGAGTTTATGTAATGCAGCACTCTGGGAGGTGTAGTCTGAGCATCCTGTCGCTAGGTTTGCCAGAGTTTATGTAATGCAGCACTCTGGGAGGTGTAGTCTGAGCATCCTGTCGCTAGGTTTGCCCGACTTTATGTAATGCAGCACTCTGTTTTCAAGGTCAAAGATCATCGACTGCACATCACACCCAGACAAGGCCTGTGGAAACTGCTGGTGACGTCGTCCAATCAGGAATGTGAAAGGCGGGGCCTGTGAGCAGCTTGTCCATTCAGATTGTCTAATTGGAGAATACAGCTGTCAGTCATAGGAAATGCTGCTGGCGTTGCTCTATTTTCTGCCCCTGAAGTGGGTCCAGCTTGGGGGAGGGTAACATGGGGCATTTTGGGGGTAGATTAGGGCTTCTGTGGGGGTTTTGTAGGGTGTTTTGGGGTACATCTGAGCTTGGTTGAGGATAATATGGTGCATTGTAGGGGTAGATTTGAGCCTGGAGCTCAGAGTAATAGTGACTAGAGACTGAGGTTTCACCAACCCACGCAATGCGTGGAGCTAGAATCAACTGTCAGTCACTGGCTGGTTGCCATGTGAACGGGAGGAGTCATGTGAGTGGCTCCACCGGATGGCCTGATGACATAGTTCACTTGGGGCTAAACAAACTCTCTTTGCAGGTGCAAATCACATTCAAATGGGGCACTGATAGGCTAAGACCTGGTAGCTCCCCCTATCTTTGGTTTACTGAAGCTTCATTGGGTAGTTACTGTCATTTACATAAACACGAACGGAATAGTGATACCTTTACAGAAAGAAGATGTCAGATGAGAGAATTAGCACCTAAAGGTCAAAGGTCACTGGAGCTATGGAGAAGAAAATGTTTGTATGTTGGGTTTTGTGTTGAAAGTCAGTGTCCACAGCAAGTGTCCGATGTGTTTTTGTACTTTTTTTTTACATTGAGAACAGTAGATTAATTATAACTGTTGATCATTTTTCCCAAGGCAATTTTTCATGTGAATAATTAAAGCATATTAGTAAAACTTTCCTGTGTAAATAAAGTGCTTTTATGTTAATTTCTTCT
>CM040756.1:1202783-1215283 GCA_022829145.1 Albula goreensis
TTGAATATTGATGTCAGCTTTGATTTGAACTTACAATTGTTACCAAGGGGGTAGAGTGTAGGGGGTATGGATTTGTATTTAGGGGTAGGGGATATGGGTTAGTTTGGGGTAGGGTGTAGAAGTGGGTAGTTAAGTGTGCCACTCACACATCACTATCAGTGCAGGTCCAACGAAAGCCACGATTTCTCAGGATCTTTATCAGGTCAAGGATGGAGCCGCGTGAGCATGACTCCCTAAGAAACGGTAGAGAGAGAAACACTTTTCTCACATCTTACACTAACACTACTTACTCACACCCTTCACTAACACTACTCATTCCCAATATTAACACAACTTCCTCACATCCTACCCTAACACTACTCACATCCTACGTTAACACTACACAAACTCACCCCCTACACTAACACTTAATATACTCACACCCTAATACCACACCATACTGTCACCCTGAAATAGCGCTGCTCAGACTCACACCCCGCACTAACGCTACTCATGCTAGACCCAGCACTGAAACACACATCGCAGGGGTGGGGCAGCATGTGGACAGGGCTGAAGTCTCAGTGACACGCACACAAACGGGCCCTCCAGGTTGGACACCACCTTGATGTTGACGTAATCCACCATCCTGGGGCTCAGAGCGTCCAGCTCCACGCTTCCAAACATGCTGCAAGACAGAGGGAAACATAAGGGAGGGGTTTACACCGTTACCTGGGAAACGCAGGTGTTACCTGGGTGCATCCATCACGTCAGGTTTTGCTTTCAGCTGAAACTCAGACCCAATACCCAGGTAAAGTGAGATTACCAGGTAATGGTGTGTAAATTTCTCACTGAGCAGCAGTGAGTCCTGCAGGCCCGCTGGACTGGAGCTCCATACTCGCCTCGGACAGAACTGGTGATGTCAATCCCAACCTGGCGGCGGTGAGTGATCATGTTCACCACCGTGCCACAGCATTCGCTGTCCTGCACACCACCGGGGGGCTCCCCCAGGGTTCCACAGCCCCACAGAGCAGGAGAAAACCCAGGGGTTTGAGGAGCCTTTTCATCACGACCCCAGGGGTTTGGGAGCCTTTTCATCACGACCCCAGGGGTTTGGGGAGCCTTTTCATCACGACCCCAGGGGTTTGAGGAGCCTTTTCAGGGAGCCTTTTCATCACGACCCCAGGGGTTTGAGGAGCCTTTTCATCACGACCCCAGGGGTTGGGGAGCCTTTTCATCACGACCCCAGGGTTTGAGGAGCCTTTTCATCACGACCCCAGGGGTTTGAGGAGCCTTTTTCAGGGAGCCTTTTCATCACGACCCCAGGGGTTTGAGGAGCCTTTTCATCACGACCCCAGGGGTTTGAGGAGCCTTTTCATCACGACCCCAGGGGTTTGGGGAGCCTTTTCATCACGACCCCAGGGGTTTGAGGAGCCTTTTCATCACGACCCCAGGGGTTTGAGGAGCCTTTTCATCACCACCCCAGGGAATATCGTACACATGAGCAGTACGAAAATAAGGTTTTCACTTATTTCACTTCATTTAAAAATTGGTGTTCCATATTTACTGTTAAAGCTGGTTGGACTGATTAAAGTGCTTTAAGTGATATGGAAAGCTCATTGCCTAAAGCAAAACCCCGGAACCCCTCCGCTGATAAACCCACAGCTTCATAAGTCCCGACTGCCAAAAGTGTGGACACTAAATCATGGATCTACAAGGTCAAAGACGGAGAAAACTGTCATGAGCCAAACCTGCAGAGTGTTCAGGACTAAAATTTATGGAACATGGGAGTCTGTGTTTCAGGAACCTTTTTTAATAAGTAGGTCAGGCAGGAAGGAAACGCCGCATATGCACACAGCGCAGGTGAGACAGGTCAGCGCGCCGCAGGTCCTCACCTCTTTCTGTTGAAAGCGTTCTCAATGGACCCGTTCAGCAACACGGTGATGTTCCCACAAGCCGAAGCAGCAAACTGTCAGAACAGACAGGGCAAGAGAGAAAGAGAGAGAGAGGAGGAGAGAGGGGGAGCATGAGGAGGAGAGAGAGAGAGAAAGGTCACTGCTTTCTCAGCAGGATCTTCACCTTCATCGCTCACAGCTTTCAGCTCCTGACAGAACACAACCCACGCAACCTGACTTCCCTGTGTGTTTCTCAAGGATCAAAAGGAAGCTGAATCATTTTTAGGAACCCATGCCTTTGTATCGCAGCTATTGTATTATAGTTTGAATTTGGATGGGACAGTGCCAAGCTAGCATGTCTCTACACGAACCAGCTTAGGCAGATGTGTTAGCATAGCATGAGTTACTGTACATGACTAATGTGTTAGCACTAGTCACTGCACTGGGTGCAATGAGTCAGCGAGAATTACTTTAGGGGCAGATGTGTTTGCATCAGTTACTGTGCAGGGCTAATGTGCAGGTATGATATGTATGAGATACTGAACACAGCTAATGTGTTAGCATGAATTACTGTAGGGGCAGATGTGTTAGCATGCTACACTGTACACGACTAATGTGTTAGCGCGAGTTACTGTATACAGCTAATGTGTTAACATTAGTTACTGTACAAAGCTAATGTACAAGCACAAGTTACAGGGCACATATGTGTTATGGGTAACTGGCTTCCTGGTTGGGCTCTTTTGGTGCTATAGCCTATATAAAATGGAATTGAATAGGCTAGTATCTGTCATTTGGGCAGAGCAGCTGTGTTAGTGAGAGAATGATGCATTTTGTAGTGGGATTCCTGTAAATACGTCTGTCTATGAGAACTCTGGCCGAAGCTAAGGAAGGAAACAGGGCTAAACTGCCCCCACCACCCCCCAGCTCAAATGCCAAACACCCTTGCTTTTCCTCGTACTTGAAGTCCAAACCCTACCTCACCTGTTTCCTTTACTTTTTATCTTACAAATGACAAAACACCCCCCGCACTCTGAAGAGCACACAGACAGACACCCACATGTGTGCACCAAAACCCCCCCGGTCAGTCTCTTGAAACCGGCATGTCTGACTCAGAGTCTTTGCAAAACGGACTACGCAGAAAGAAAACAGAAACAAACCAGGCGACACTTACGGGATTCTTTAAAAACATGTAATTTCAGTAATTCAGAAAGTTCAGTATAAGTCCTTCCGGACCCAATGTCCTCTCGTCGACAGTTCTTATTTAAGTGTACTGACGAATGGTTCTCGCCATTGAGCTGATTTGCAGTTTTATGTTAATTGTAATGTGCTTAGGCTACATCACACCAAAGGTGACAGCGCTATGTAATTGAAACATATCGTTTGTACAACGTGTGCTATCGTGTAGATAATACGTAAAACTTCTATAATCCTTTTTCAAAAATAATTACGCGATATAATTGATTCTCAAGCAGCTCAGTGGCTTATCAGAAATCACGAACGCTGATTGATTCCAGTGAACTGCCATTTCAGCACACGGGCGTTATTACTGGCACTGGGTGACACGGCGGCTTCCGCCCGTCCCCGTCGTGTGGGTGTCTGCGCCTGTGCGCCGCTCTCCGTGACGACCCGTGCGGCAGAAGGGAATCCTCGCCCCGCGTCAGGAGTCACCTGAGTGTACGGCGTGTGCATGTGCGATCCAAGTGGGCGTAGAGGGGTTTTCTTCTACTTTGTTTGCCCTACAAGAGAGGCAGTAGGCGACGGAAAGGGACTTCCCTTTTGAGCGTTTTATTTAAATAGACCCCCTGGCCCTTCTTAAGGGGCAGGTAGATTTAGTGTCGTCTCGTCTTCCAGGTCGTCTTGTGACAGGTTGAGAAGGAAGACATTTATCTTAGAGGATACAACGATGGGAACATTCAATGAGATGGTGAGTTGTTTAAACATTACAACTTTCACATGATAATAGCTGTTACACCAGTGCATTTAAATGTGTCACACAGTTTACAAGTAGTATTGCTGCGTTTCAACAGGGAAGAAATTATTACTACAATACATTGATCTAATGATAAAGAAGAGTGTTGCAGAAGCTACAGACCAACAGTGAATTCCAAAACATGGGAGACAGAGGTGAATCGTGTTAGTCTTTACCTGGTAGCACTTGTGCTTTGTCTTTACTAACCGAGTCAGTGCAGAGCACTGTGGAGTCTGTGTGTGTGTGTGTGAGTGTGAGTATTTGTGTGTGTGAGAGAGAGTATGCGTGTGTTTGTGAGTGTGTGTGTTAGTCAGTGTGAGTGAGTATGTGTATGTGAGTGTGTGTGTATGCGAGTGTTTGTGAGTGTGTGTGTGTTAGTCAGTGTGAGTGAGTGTGTGTTTTTATGTGTGTGCATGCAGAGTTTATGTAGGTCAAACCGCTCCTTCACGTCTCTGCTCCACATCACCCCTCCTGCCCACAGTTCTGTTCAGCGTAATTTTGTTGTCAGGAAGGTAGCTTTTAGTTTTGCTTTTGCGAGCACCTTGGGCACATTCAGATGTATGGGGCTCATTTCTGGATCTGGAGATGATCCAGTAAGGCATGACTGTGTGAAACTGGACAACGCACAGGGGTGCCTTCACCAGACATCATTTCAATACGCCAAAAAGTACAGACCATTTCTGAGCTGTATTAGTCATTTTGTCAATATGCACTAAATCTAGAGGTAACTTTCAGCCATGTTTTGTATTCATTTCATTATTTATTAATGTAGCACCTTTCAAGTCAGATAGGACAATATACATACAATCAATAAAACATTGAAACAGAACAAGATAAGTTATCTTGTAGTAGTGTGCCAGTGTTTCTGCTGTGTGAGTAGGTTAATGTAGCAGTGCGAGGAGGTTAGTGTGCCAGTGTTTCTGCTGTGTGAGTAGGTTAATGTAGCAGTGCGAGGTGGTTAGTGTGCCAGTGTTTCTGCTGTGTGAGTAGGTTAATGTAGCAGTGCGAGGTGGTTAGTGTGGCAGTGTTTCTGCTGTGTGAGTAGGTTAATGTAGCAGTGCGAGGAGGTTAGTGTGGCAGTGTTTCTGCTGTGTGAGTAGGTTAATGTAGCAGTGCGAGTAGGTTAGTGTGGCAGTGCTTCTGCTGTGTGAGTAGGTTAATGTAGCAGTGCGAGTAGGTTAGTGTGGCAGTGCTTCTGCTGTGTGAGTAGGTTAATGTAGCAGTGCGAGTAGGTTAGTGTGGCAGTGCTTCTGCTGTGTGAGTAGGTTAATGTAGCAGTGCGAGTAGGTTAGTGTGGCAGTGCTTCTGCTGTGTGAGTAGGTTAATGTAGCAGTGCGAGGTGGTTAGTGTGGCAGTGTTTCTGCAGTGTGAGTAGGTTAGTGTAGCGGCGTTTCTGCAGTGTGAGTAGGTTAGTGTAGCGGCGTTTCTGCAGTGTGAGTAGGTTAGTGTAGCGGTGTTTCTGCAGTGTGGTAGGTGAGTGTGGCGGCGTTTCTGCAGTGTGAGTAGGTTAGTGTAGCGGCGTTTCTGCAGTGTGAGTAGGTGAGTGTAGTGGTGTTTCTGCAGTGTGAGTAGGTTAGTGTAGCGGCGTTTCTGCAGTGTGAGTAGGTTAGTGTAGCGGCGTTTCTGCAGTGTGAGTAGGTGAGTGTAGTGGTGTTTCTGCAGTGTGAGTAGGTTAGTGTAGCGGCATTTCTGCAGTGTGAGTAGGTTAGTGTAGCGGCGTTTCTGCAGTGTGAGTAGGTTAGTGTAGCGGTGTTTCTGCAGTGTGAGTAGGTTAGTGTAGCGGTGTTTCTGCAGTGTGAGTAGGTTAGTGTAGCGGTGTTTCTGCAGTGTGAGTAGGTTAGTGTAGCGGTGTTTCTGCAGTGTGAGTAGGTAGCAGTGCGAGTGGTGTTTCTGCAGTGTGAGTAGGTTAGTGTAGCGGTGTTTCTGCAGTGTGAGTAGGTTAGTGTAGCGGCGTTTCTGCAGTGTGAGTAGGTGAGTGTAGTGGTGTTTCTGCAGTGTGAGTAGGTTAGTGTAGCGGTGTTTCTGCAGTGTGAGTAGGTTAGTGTAGCGGCGTTTCTGCAGTGTGAGTGGGTTAGTGTAGCGGTGTTTCTGCAGTGTGGTAGGTTAGTGTGCAGTGTTTCTTTCTGCAGTGTGAGTAGGTTAGTGTAGCGGTGTTTCTGCAGTGTGAGTAGGTTAGTGTAGCGGTGTTTCTGCAGTTTTCTGCAGTGTGAGTGGGTTAGTGTAGCGTTTCTGCAGTGTGAGTAGGTGAGTGTAGCGGTGTTTCTGCAGTGTGAGTAGGTTAGTGTAGCGGTGTTTCTGCAGTGTGAGTAGGTTAGTGTAGCGGCGTTTCTGCAGTGTGAGTAGGTGAGTGTAGCGGTGTTTCTGCAGTGTGAGTAGGTTAGTGTAGCGGTGTTTCTGCAGTGTGAGTAGGTTAGTGTAGCGGCGTTTCTGCAGTGTGAGTGGGTTAGTGTAGCGGTGTTTCTGCAGTGTGAGTAGGTGAGTGTAGCGGTGTTTCTGCAGTGTGAGTAGGTTAGTGTAGCGGCGTTTCTGCAGTGTGAGTAGGTTAGTGTAGCGGCGTTTCTGCAGTGTGAGTAGGTTAGTGTAGCGGCGTTTCTGCAGTGTGAGTAGGTGAGTGTAGCGGCGTTTCTGCAGTGTGAGTAGGTTAGTGTAGCGGCGTTTCTGCAGTGTGAGTAGGTTAGTGTAGCGGCGTTTCTGCGGTGTGAGTAGGTTAGTGTAGCGGCGTTTCTGCAGTGTGAGTAGTCTTAAATCTGTTCTATTTTCCTTTGCCAGTCACAGTCTGGCCAGCCTGATCCTGTAGTCCTGACCTGTGGGAGCTCAGAGAGGTGAGCTGCTCTTTACCTTTCCTGTTCCACACAGGAGACACCTATGAGAATGCTCTCTGCATCCTCACATTCCTGCTTCCCCAGGGTGACAGTTATGGTTATTATTTGTTTATCTGATATACATTTACAACGCTGCCTCTGTGAACTACCGTTAGTGAAAAAGTCCAACCACTGCAAAACTCTGGCATGTGTAGAGAACAGCTAGAAACACACAGGTGATCAAGTGTCAAGCTAATGAAACGGGTCAGAGGTAAATATACACAGGAATAACCAGAGTTAGGTGCATCACAATAACCTAAGCCCTATTCATCATGTTACTGCACTGTGCAACTTTACACTGATCCCAGGCCTGAAACACCCTCACAACTACTGTGGCAGGCAGCTTTACACTGATCCCAGGCCTGTACACTGATCCAAGGGCTACTGTGGCGGGCAGCTTTACACTGATCCCAGGCCTGTACACTGATCCAAGGGCTACTGTGGCAGGCAGCTTTACACTGATCCCAGGCCTGTACACTGATCCAAGGGCTACTGTGGCAGGCAGGTTTACACTGATCCCAGGCCTGTACACTGATCCAAGGCCTGTACACTGATCCCAGGCCTGAAACACCCTCACAACAAGCCAAGGGCTACTGTGGCGGGCAGCTTTACACTGATCCCAGGCCTGTACACTGATCCAAGGGCTACTGTGGCAGGCAGCTTTACACTGATCCCAGGCCTGTACACTGATCCAAGGCCTGTACACTGATCCCAGGCCTGTACACTGATCCAAGGCCTGTACACTGATCCCAGGCCTGAAACACCCTCACAACAAGCCAAGGGCTACTGTGGCAGGCAGCTTTACACTGATCCCAGGCCTGTACACTGATCCAAGGGGTACTGTGGCAGGCAGCTTTACACTGATCCCAGGCCTGTACACTGATCCAAGGGCTACTGTGGCAAGAAAACACTCCATGACTATGAGGAAGAACACCCTGAGCAGAATCCGGCTCGGAGGGGCAGCCAGTCTGCTTCTGTCTGACAAATACGTGACATGCCATAATATTCCATGAACTAATCCATGAACTTTGTGTCCAATAATACCTCCTGATATCAGTGGAGATCTTAGTTTCAATTTATGCCCCCTTTTTTCTACAGACTGGACTCTCTGTGCAGGTGTGATGGTAAGGTGTTGGTGTTTTTGTTCAGGTGTTCAGGTACACTAAGTGTGGTACTGGTGTGTCTGTGTGCAGGTGTGACGCTAAGGTGTTGGTGTTTTTGTTCAGGTGTTCAGGTACACTAAGTGTGTTACTGGTGTGTCTGTGTGCAGGTGTGACAGTGTGGAGCTTGATGCTGGACTAAGAATACAAGTCAGAGGCAGTCAAGCATCCCATCATGCACTGGGGCCGTGCACCCCTCTGACACGTGGCCGTTTGTCAGGACAGATGACTGACTCAGGTGTGCAGGTGAGTCTCGGGGGAAGGGGGCTCTGGGAATTCCACAGTCTGAGATAAGACACACCCTGACAGGAAGACTTAGGAGAAACTCACAGTAATGTGAGCGAGTTCTGCTGGAGAAATGAAAGCAGAAGTGCAACACCTATTTCTCCTCTTTCACTCTCTCTCTTTCTCTCTCTCTCTCTCTCTCTCTCTGTCTCTCTCTCTCTCACGCACACTGAAAGCATACCAAACACTCATGTACGGAATCCTTTGGGTTCTGTACATAATCAAAGGCATTTTGACACCTGAGTTCCTGTTAAAATCAAAGGCTTGTGAATCTGGACAACTTTATGGAACTGAGTATGTGAAAACCTCAAACAAACCCTGCCGAGTTATTACTAATAGTTTTAATTCAAGCTCTTGTTCCCTAACCCAAGCCACTTGAGCCATAATTATTACCTCAGGTTTTCAAATTCAAATTTACCGTATATATATAAATATCTGTTGTGGTCTAACAGCTTTGTGGGTTTTGTTCTACACTGTAAAGCTCGGAACGCATTTCACATGTGGTACAGTAGCAAAAGTCAGATTATTTTACTTTAATGAAATATTGAACAGAATAAAGTCAAAATATGGGATTTAGAACCGCAAGGAAGTAACGCCAAATCTTAAAACATGTTAGCAATATGGCTATAAACAGTGAAAAAGTGAAAAGGTTTGTGCTTAAAGTCGTTCCTTGTTCTCCAGTTCTCACTGTGGTACTGGGTCACGATTTACCTTGAGTAATCTCTGACTTGTACAATACGGTGCGAGACTGAGTCATCGCATATTTGTGATGTAAAGCGAAAACGTTATGTACATTTTTGTTACTTAGGGTTTCCTCCCAGAGACCACTTCCTGATTGCGTTATTCCAGTAAGAAATGACATTCGTGGTTTCCAGTGTACGTTTTGTGCTGAAGGCGCACAGGGTTGTGACATTCAGGACAGACCCACTTAACTCACGGGCTATAAGTGTCAGCCCACATATTCATACTCGCCTTGTTGTGGGCGAGTCTAAACCACGGTACAGGTTGATCCCGTGTTTTATAGAGCGAAGATTGTATCGGCTTTGTGTCGGTGCTGATGGATTCCACAGGGAAGACAGCCAGGTTGTTTGAAGAATCTCCAAAACCAGCTGCGGAGGTAGGAGCTCCGGGAACGTCTAAAGCGGCCAATCAGCGGCGACCCCATGGTGTGTAGCACCATCTAACGGTCACAACATAACTTTTCTCGTTTATCGTTCATCTTTCTTGCTCCCTGAACGACTAAAACTTCTCAAGTACCGTAAATCGTCTTGGCCGAAAGGTATGGTCACTGGAAACCGCTGCGGTCGTATGGGACAGTCATATTTTTTCACGCATCAGATCCTTAATCTGTCGCAGAAACCTGAGTCAGAAAGAAGGAGCAAATTATTGTGATATGTGAAAAGAAAAAAACATGACTAATACAGAGGAATATTCTTGAACGCAGATAAACGGACCAATGGCTGCTTTCGGCGATTCTGTCCCTGCGGAGCTCCATCACCGACTGACAGCGCTGGAGAGGCAGCGGCTGGAGGTGCGTCTGTGGGAAACAAGCGGATTGGGGGAAAAGAAATAAGATTTATGCAGAAATTACGCAGCAGTTTAGCTCTCGGTATATTCCCTTTATTTTAGAAAAATGATAGCAAACATTTATGCAGGTTTCATTATGTACATTTTAAGCTTTTGACCAGAAACATGCCCTTATAATGTTATTGAGTTTTATTTTCATTTTTAAAAGATTTTGAATTATAGAAGATTACTCTGTTAATGTTATCAGAACTGCTAGCGATGTACCACAAATGTCATTTCACCTTTATTCTGGAAGATTTGAGACACATCCTCCATGTTTTTTCATGAATGATTGATAACCGTAAGGGGAAGTTTTTGGTCAGTTTCAATATATCCTGCTTGGGACATTTTTTTTTGTAAAATTGCTAGAACTAGTTCGGGAAAATAGGATGTCCTGGTCAAGAAGTCATCTCTCAGTCCTATGTGGACCTAACTAAATTTCCTCAGTGCTGTGGGAAAGTTTTGCTTTAGCTGGGTAACTTTACCTAAAAGTTACTGGGTATAAGAGAAAATATTGGACCTCTTGAAAATGTAAACAGCTTGTGGTGACTGACAACTTTTGGTGACTGAAATTGTAATTGCATGTAGAATGTTTAATGTGGACCCCTTGACCTTTGACACTGACCCTTTGACCTTTGACACTGACCTTTGTCACTGCCTACTGTAATATTCTTTCCCTTGCAGCTTCTAGAAATCAACAAGAAATGGGATGAGCAGTATCAGAGTATGAAAATGCACTATGAAGCAAAGGTAGGGATTTGTATGGAGAGGAGTGTGGTCAGAATAGCTGGTTCTGCTCCCCTAAAATGATAATACTTGATACTTGTATATATACATTTTAACAGCTTTTTGAATATGAATTGCGAATCAGACATGGCTATATTTTTTCTGACACATTGGTAGGCCTAATCCTTAGTACTCCTTTTGTTTGAAGTTTGAATAAATGAACATGCCTGTGAATGTGTGAATCTCTGGGTGACACAGACTGTGAATATGTGAATCTCTGGGTGATTCAGACTGTGAATGTGTGAATCTCTGGGTGATTCAGACTGTGAATGTGTGAATCTCTGGGTGATTCAGACTGTGAATGTGTGAATCTCTGGTTGACACAGACTGTGAATGTGTGAATCTCTGGTTGACACAGACTGTGAATGTGTGAATCTCTGGGTGATTCAGACTGTGAATGTGTGAATCTCTTGGTGATTCAGACTGTGAATGTGTGAATCTCTGGGTGATTCAGACTGTGAATGTGTGAATCTCTTGGTGATTCAGATTGTCAGTGTGTGAACCTGTGGTTGATACAGACTGTGAATGTGTGAATCTCTTGGTGAAACAGATCAAGGAGCTGAGGAAGAGGCTGGTGGCCTGTGACATGCAAATGTGTGATGAAGAGGAGGGAGGGATGAAGCACAGACACCTGGAGGAGAAGCTGCGGCAGGCTGAGCGAGTCACAGACACGGCCCTGGCAAGTCCATGCCATACACCTGCACACCTGTGCCTTCAGCTGTGTCATATTTCTACACACCTGTGGTGTGTTATACCTCTCTTGTATCACTGGTCAGTAGTTCATTACCCATCACCCAAACAGCGCATTGTTTATTGTGTGGAATAAATGATAAGGGTGAGTATGCAGCTTTTTATTTTGACTGATAGTTAAAATGGTTGTATTGAGTCAGGAGAAGGTAGAGTCCGCCGCTGCGTCAGGTTTTTCAGTAAAAGTGAAAGCGGTGAGTGCAGCTATATGACTGCGTGTGTCAGAGTCTCTTACGGTAAGCGCACCCTGTCTGTGCCGAACCCTGACAGCTCTCCCCTCTCTGCAGAAGCGAAACTCTGTGGTCTGCGCAGAGTTACTGGAAGCAGAGAGACAGGCAGAGCGCTTGAGACTGCACAACACCACTCTCACCAGGAGGGGGCAGCAGCAGCAGGCTGAGATCAGACGACTTAACGAGGTGAGTGTGTAATGAGTGTTATCTTTTGGGGGAGGGTGTAAATGCGTGTGCGTTGTGGTTTTCTCTGAGGTTGTGTGTGTGTTTGTTGTGCTCTGTGAGAGAGTGTATGTGTGTACGGATGTACTGCTTAGATGTACTTCTAGGATTTGGGGGTTCAGATGGGCTGGGTTATGCTGGGTTGGACTGGGAATGCAGTGTAATCCCCTGCCACTAATGTCTTATTCATACACACTCACTCACACACACACACACACACACACACACACCTGCCACTAATTCATACGTAAACACAAGATACTCAAAAACAGACACACTCATACAGTCTCATACATGTGCTCTCACACATTATATACACCCTCTCTCTCTCTCATACACAGAAGGGCCCCATGACATGTACTGCTTAGGGCTCCAGAAAGGTCTCTGTATCTAGCTGGTATGTATGTGCATGATTCCCAGAATCCTTCACTCTGTCCCTCCAGGTCCTCAGTGAGACTCTGTCCTCCAGGGAGAGAGAGGAGGAGGCCAGGACACAGTTGGAGGTTCTGAAACATCAGGTAATGAACAGTAGCCATGGAAACACCTGCTGTTTCATGCTGGAAAGGGGCAAGGGTCAGTGGGGCAAGAGACCAGCAGACACTGCCCCCTGCAGGACTGGAGTTAAACCTGCAGACACTGCCCCTGCAGGACTGGAGCTAAACCTGCAGACACCGCGGCCCTCCAGGACTGGAGTTAAACCTGCAGACACTGCCCCCTGCAGGACTGGAGTTAAACCTGCAGACACTGCCCCCTGCAGGACTGGAGTTAAACCTGCAGACACTGCCCCCTGCAGGACTGGAGTT
>CM040756.1:1217783-1220283 GCA_022829145.1 Albula goreensis
AGTTTGACTCGGACGAAGCTGAGAGTTTGACTCAGACGGAGCTGAGAGTTTGACTCAGACAGAGCTGAGAGTTTGACTCGGAAGGAGCGGAGAGTTTGACTCGGACGGAGCTGAGAATTTGACTCAGATGGAGCTGAGAGTTTGTGTCTCTGCTGAGTTTGGCAGCTCAGGCTGAGATGTGGGATTCTGTTCCCCCCTCATTCAACCTGTGAACTTTGAGTCATAGAATCCGGAAGAGGCGGCCTCATCACTGTACGCTGAACACCCGTCTGTGCTCACAGGTAACCGGGACAACCGCCTGCGGCCCCAAAGTGCGGAGCCCCACCTGCTGCGACTGTTGCCATGGAGGCACTCTCATACCCCGGGGTGAGCATGCCCCTCACCCCACACTCCCACGGACCCCCAGAACCCCGCCCAGCAACCAGCAGCACCTGGTGAGTGAGGAGACTTTATTTTCCATGCTTCAGAATAATATTACAGCGCAACACACAACCTCAGACTTATGCACTGACCACTCAACCGAACATGGGGGGGAAGTGGCCAAACGTGCAACTTCACTCCCGGTTCACATGGCGACTGGCCTTTGCTATTCTACAGTCAGCAGATGTGACAGCATTACCTATGCTGTCTGAGGAATATAGTGTACATGTATGCTTAGTTCATGAGACTGCAGTCACCTGGCTGGCTAGCTGAGGGCGCTAGAGAGCACTGAGACTGTGTGAAACTCAAAGCTGAATCCTGCAAGACTTGATTTGCTCAAAGACCTCTGTGACTGACAGCTCATTTTAGCGCCACCCACTGGCAGATTAATGCATTCACTAGTGCCAGCATCTCTCTCTCATACTCACCCCCTTTGTCAAGGAAGGGGGTACACAGACTTCAAATTGCATGCAACAAGGAACAGAAAACTCATGGTTTCTATATGTACTGTTGTGTTCCTCAGTGTCAGGCTGATGTCAGAGCGTCTGTCTGTCTGTCTTTCGTGGATGCATTAAAAGTGAACCCAGTTCCTCTTCTCCCTGCATTTTTTAAATGAAGTGACTGCAGTAACATGTGGGGTCCCTGGAAAGTGAGCACTTTTGTGCCATGTAACTCTGGCTGTATTGAAGCTTGTGATGTCACAGCATTCCTCCCATTCCCTTTAACTGGTGACATCATAGCCTTCCTCACATCCCCTTTACCTGCTGATGTCGATGTGTTCTTTCTCTGCAGGCCAGTGCTCAGCACAGTTGCCCCGCCTCCAAACAGCCTTCTCCTGAAACTCCGCCCAGACCCTGCTCTCCCCAGCATGCCCATGGCAAGACCTGAGTGCCTCTGCTCTTTTGTGTGTGTGTGTGTGTGTGAGTGTGTGTGTGTGTGTGCATGTGTGAATGTGTGTGTGCATGTGCACGTGTGTGTGTGTGTGCATGTGCATGCGTGTGTGTATGTGTGTGTGCATGTGAATGCGTGTGTGTGAGTGTGTGTGTGTGTGTGTGTGTGTGTGTGTGCATGTGTGTATGTGTGTGTGCATGTGCATGCGTGTGTGTGAGTGTGTGTGTGTGCATGTGTGTATGTGTGATTGTGTGTGCATGTGTGTATGTGTGTATGTGTGTGTGCATGTGCATGCGTGTGTGTGTGGGCATACATATTTACATACATATGGCTGTGTGTGTGCGTGTGCGTGTGTTTGTGTATGTGTGCACGTATGTGTGTATGTGTGCGCATGTGCATGTGTGTGTGTGTGTATGTGTGTATGTGTGTGCGTGTATGTGTGCATGTGTGTGCATGCGTGTGTATATATGTGTGTACATGCTGTAGAGGAACAGTGTGTGTGCGTGTGTTTGTGTATGTGTGCGCGTGCGTGTGTATGTGTGCGCATGTGCATGTGTGTGCGTGTATGTGTGTATGTGTGCGCATTTGCATGTGTGTGGGTGTATGTGTGCGCATGTGCACGTGTGTGCGTGCGTGTGTATATATGTGTGTACATGCTGTAGAGGAACAGTGTGCGTGTGTATATATGTGTGTACATGCTGTAGAGGAACAGTGTGTGTGTGTATATATGTGTGTACATGCTGTAGAGGAACAGTGTGTGTGTGTGTGTGTGAGTGCATGTGCATGCGTGTGTATATATGTGTGTACATGCTGTAGAGGAACAGTGTGTGTGTGTGTGTGTGTGTGTGTGAGTGTATGTGCATGCATGTGTATATATGTGTGTACATGCTGTAGAGGAACAGTGTGTGTGTCTATGTTGGCCTGGGGGGTTTCTCTGGTGTTTTTGGGGTTGGATTCCTGGTTTTAGTAAAGTGAAACGAAGTCAGACACAAACATGACATTTGTTCTTGGTTTTTGTCTTTTTCATCTGGATTGAGTTATGTTTTTTCATACGGGGAAGAGCTTCAGAGTGTGTGGCTGATGTTAGAGCCGATACACTGTTGATGTCAGCAGATAATTCTGCTACAGCATGTTCCTGCGGACTCCTGTGTCACACACTCTGTGTGTCTCTGACACACAACAGCACTCT
>CM040756.1:1222783-1292783 GCA_022829145.1 Albula goreensis
ACTCACTCACTCAGTCCCACGCACACAGGGGAGGGCTCAGCTCCAGTCAGGGTGCAGCTCTGCGCACTCTCCACGGCTCATGTTTGTGCATAGCACTGTACTGTAAAAATATGAATACCATATACTTAAGACATGGAGCAAGCATTCAAAATTATGTCTCATGTTACATAAAGACAACACACTGTTATTCTCAGGTCTTGAGAAGGCAGTATTCATTCTTTGGAAGTCAATTAAATGCCCCCAATGACCCTATTCAGTACCTTTTCTGTGAATTTAATCAAAGTCATCAAGGGAAATAGCTATTCAATCCAAACCGCCAAGTCATTCAAGGAGAATTCTGTTCAATCAGACCTGCTTAGTCAGTGAGTGGTATTCAACTAGAACTAATTAAGAGAGAGCTACTCAATCAAAACTGCGAAGTAATCAAAGGCCAAGGGAAACTGCAATTCAGTTAAACCCACCAAGTCATCAAGGCAAAATACTACTCAGACAAACCACCCAGTCATTAAGGAAACGTGCGATTCAGTCAAAACTGCTAAGTCATTAGAGGAAATTCAACTTAAAAAAGGACAAAAATCAAAGGAGCAAGATAAATCCAATATGATTTAGGAAGGGCTGGGTGGTTATTTCAGCAGAGTACTTGTATCTCTGGTTTTATGGAGTGCTCTGTGAGGAAGTAGGAGCACTAACATGCGTTTGTTCTACCTGCGCAGTACAATAGATGAGGTCACTCATGAGCTCATCTGCCCGGCTGAAGACCTGCGCTAATTACAGTCCACTGGTTTAGTGCACAGGTAGAACAAATATGAGGAAGTACACTTCTGATTAGGGCCAACATCAGACCTGCTTCATACACAACAGGTACAGCTGAGCAGTTGAGTTTTTCTTGTTTATTACTGTAAAGAGTGGTCTGGAATCTCCTCTCCTAAGAGCCTGTCCTGGCGCTCCGTGTTGATGGGATGCAGGCAGTAATCTGGGCCGCTGCGCTCACTTTACTCACCAGCATTTCTAACTCGCTCATTGAGTCTTTTTTCCCCAAGGGAATATTCACTCAATATGTCCTTATAAATATCATGTAGACTGAAAGAAAATAAAGCTGGGAGCTGAATGTGTGTCTGGGAATGGGGTGCACTTTGTAAGCAGTGCTTTAGTGATGGTTTATAATGAGCAGAATTTAAGAATATGAGAATGGTTTGTGGCACGAGATAGCTGTTCTTAGGGAAATTTTATGCAACGGTGCTGTGCTGTTCACTGCCCCCTACAGGACAAACCTCAGTACTATAGGCTAACTGGCCAATGAGCTGGCCATATCATTGCACAGTATTTTATACTTTGTGATACTAAATAGCACAAATCTCCTGCCAGGTAGGAGGGCTAATTTGCTAAATCAGCTAGTTTACTGCAAATAAACAAACATATGGCAGTATTTCTGCTCACAGAAGCCAGGGTTTCTACCCCTGTTTGTGTCTGTCTGGCCTCTTATTCCAGTTATCTGCTTTCTTGTTTTTGACAGATCTTAAAGTGATCCACTCTCCACAATTCTGTTAGATCCCAAAGTAAGTGATCCACCCCACTGACTCCATAAGATCCCAAAGTGATTGGCCCTCAGGAACCTGCAGCGAGGTGAAAGAAGACTAAGTGGAGATTAATTAGCGTTTTTTTTCCAGCTTATAAAAGGGTTTAACAAGATGAAGCAGAAAAGACTTTATGGGGTTGTGTTTGGTCCACACTAACATCAGACGGGATTATTTTACACAGCCGTCCATGGCTGGAGCATTTCTCTGGGGCAGAGACCATTGGAGTGTTCAAGTCCAGGCTTGATGCAGTGCTGGATACTCTGTGGGTTAATGACAACAATAGTTAGGATGCATGGACTGTTCTCATTGACATTCTCTTATGTTGTTTCACTCTCTTGCCTGCATGAGACCATAATATTTATATCATTCACAGTCTGCCCCTGGGTCCAGTCTTTTCCCTTCCACAGCATTTTCCACAGATCCCCCTCACAGTGAAACAGGAGTTGTGCACTTCCCGTGTTGCTAATTTAAAACAATTGTGGGGTAAACGGACAGTGACAGAGAGCTTCCCAGGGCTGGGAATGCTGCGATGTGATTGGCAGATTGGCTGTGTGGGCCTGCCATATTGAGAGTGACTTTCCCCTGCGCCCAGTCCCACTGCTGCCTTTGGCCTTTCGGCAGTCACAACATCATGAACAAAAAGTTGTCTTTGGAAGAAATAGATTTAATTACTGCCAGAACAGACCTCAAAACTGTTGGAGCTCTGGGTGTGAGTGTGTGTGTATGTGTGTGTGTGTGTGTGTGTGTGTGTGTGAGAGAGAGAGAGAGAGAGAGAGAGAGAGAGAGAGAGAGAGAGAGAGAGAGAAACCTGCGCTACACCTTCACAGCAGTTTTTTGCGGTTAATACGCAAGGAGACCCCCGGGTACTGATACCCACCGCAGCGTCTCCATCAGCTGCCGCCGCGGCGGGACACCAGCCCAACTCGTCGACTCGAGGGCACTAAATCAGTCGCGCTCGAGACGAAAAGCAAGCGCCGCGATGCTGTAGCCAAACAGAGCTATCTAGTGAGGAATGCGCGGCTGGCTGTGCTGTTCGCATGTGATGTAACCCCATTGCCAATAAATCTTGTGTCTCTTTGTGCTGTTCCCCCGAAAGACTCCCCGTGAGGTCTCTGTAGTCATGGAAAATCGGATTTCAGAACTGCACAGGAGCTGCTGCAGTGTGTTCTCTACCTTCGCATCAGAGCAAGCGCTGTCCTGCTGAGTGTCATTTCACGATAGCTCTATGGCCACTAGATGGCGCCGTTGCACTTGCCCAACTATGAAGCAGAGAACCTTCTCTAAATAATTTTAAACTCAAGAAAATACAAATTCCATGATAAAACAAGAAAAATGTATGAATGCAAATCTCGCCTTGACATGACGCCCCTTCCACGTTTTTCTGAAATAAAGAAATGAAGGCAGCAACCAATTAAAGCATAAATGTGTTCAGGCATTACTGTATTAGCAATTGAGAACGCAGACGTCTCATTACTTTTTTAATTTGCAAATGTCAAGGCTGATTGCGTTACCTCGCTTCTATGGTGACTTAGTTTAAAAGTGTCGCCACTATCAAGTCATAAATGTACTTGCAGTTCCTTCTCATCTCCGGCAGGGTTTTGTCGATGGCTCTTATCGGCAGACGACAGTGTATATTTACCCCTGTGGGTTACAGCCTAGGGCCACACAAAAGCCGCGCTGTCCCGCCGGGTTTTTCCCACACATACGGCATATCTTTGGACTAAACAAACACATCTAATGCAGATGGAAGGGAGAGAAACACTTAAACAAACAGCAGAGGAAAAACTTACCCCTCCGCGTGTTTGTATCAACAGGAAAGGTGTCTCGGGACAAAGCGCATTGTACTTTTATGGGCTTTGCTTGTGTAAATTTGGTTCCCTGCTCGACTTCCAGGTACTGCAAAACCTTCCCCGTTTTAAAGGTAATTTACAGCCTCAGGAGTTGCGTGACTTTGCAAAAGGGGCTACTCGCATACAACAAATTGTCACTATCGACGAATCTCAATAAACATCTTCCAGCAATAAAAACATGTGGGGGTTCCCCGGTTTTAAAAGTACACGCACAGAAGCACGCGATAAACTCTTTCATGCTTAGTGTACTGCCGCACGGTTACAGCGAGTAATGCAGATCGTTATTGAGAGAGAGAGAAAGAAGTTGGCATTTTTTTCTCTGTAGAAAGGAGTTGGCTAACTGGTAGCACTTTCTCATTAGGTTCCACATACTTACAGATAAGATCATCGACAATCTGTCAAAATTTTGAATTTGTATCAATAAACAATACAGGTTAATGTTTCCGTCCTTGTAAGAGGATTAGTTTGACTTCTCGTACAAAAAAAAAAAAAAAAAAAACAGTGCAATGTTGGCAGACCTTTGCGAAGACGCTGTATTTATGTGTTTAGGTAATCTTTAATTGTTCTTCGTTCATTAAGTGATGTCAGACGAAGACCGATTCGCTGATAGGCCTTGTCTCCATCCAGTCTTATCCGTGGTTGGTTTTTTCTGTTTGATGGAGCTGTGTGTCCGGTACAAGTGGGCTGGGTTAGCAGTCACTACTGAAGCAGCGGAGGGGGAGAGAGCGTGCTAGTTCGCAGCTCAATTCAGTTGGAGTTTCAATAGCACCAGCGCGGCAGGGGTGGAACTCTCTTGCCAAATTCGGGATACTCGACTGACTCGGGACAAACTAAAGACCAAATCCGCCTGATCTGGGTTCAGAACCGCATCCATAATCCATCCTACTTCTTAACCAGAACTGCCTCGAGGAATCTACCGGACATCGAAAAGGACAACTTTATCCTGTTTAATCTCGACTGGGCGTTTTTTTACAACTTACAAATTAATATAGTTTGTATTGTGATATTTTTTTCCAGTTTGATCTAGCCTTCGTATATTTTTTGCATCACTTGACTGTGGGAACAAGGATTGGAACATTTCAAGTTTTTCTTCGTTTTTGCTCAGTGTAATATTACTGAAGGTAAGATGTCGTTTCCACGAAAGCGCTGAAGATTCCTTAACATAAAGTGTACTGTGTCTTTAACATAGTATGAGCTTCACAAGTTACATGAGGCTGTCATATCACAAAGTTATGTCCAGTTACTTGATCTAAAACGAATAAATGCATTCATCTGTCTTTCTTAAAGTAATTTTGAGTTTCCACGATGTTTGCTGAACGGTTCGTGAAGCCAAGATCTGTGGAAACTGCTGTATAAAAGATTGAAGAAAAACAAAGCGGAACTCGCAGAATAAAGAATCGTTGCCTTTGAAATGGTTGCCAGCGAAAGGGGAAGGGGGTTTGCGGTTTACAACTCTAGGAAGTTACGGGTTTCAAACGCATTTCAGTCAAGCCGGGGCTAGCATGAGTTATAACTTTGGTTTTCCAGCTTGGCTATATTTCAGGGTTTACAATCCACGATCGCTCAGAAGAGAAAAACTTTTAAGTAGGGTAGTTGAAAAGTACACGCGGCAAAAACGGCGTCAGTGGATGCTGAAATGAAGCGTTTCGCATGGTCTTCTGCTGCTTCGCAGAGTTCCCATGCACCCTGGAGCGACCCTCCGTACCTCCGACAAGCCCGACTCAATTAGCATCTGTGACCTTCTGTGTTCGCATAAAGTCTTCTTCATTGTTCATGTTTGATCCGTGCCCGTCAATGTAAACGCGGCTAAGAAAATGATGTTATAGAAAGTGCATGGTTAATTTTGTACTGAGCGCGGGTCTCGGGTGAATCCTCTGCTGGTTTGTCCCGAGCGGCTCGTGGGACAGGCACCTGCGCGAGCCGCCGGACAGCATCGCCTCAGTCCCCCGGAGCGCAGACGGGTTCTGTTATTTATTCGCAGCTGACATTCAGTTTGTCTGGACACAATTGCCGTTGCTCAAGAATAATTAGTGTTCATTTAACAGACACAATTATCTCCTGAAGAAGCCGTAGTGTTTACGAACCGACAACTTCAGCTTTTTAATTGGAAAACTGAAAACGTATGTGCACTCGCGTGCTTGCTCCCATATGCGCTTCAAAATGTTATTTTCTTTCTTTTATTTCTTGTTCAAGTGAAACAGTTCTACTTTTGGTTGAATTCGTTATCTCTCAGACGCTCCCTGGCTCGAGGTAGGATTTAACATTAACATTGAATGAACCGGTGAAAACAATATGCCTTTTTTGCGCTCTCTTCCTCTCGCATGTGGTGAAACTCGTTGGTATAATCAAACAAACTGAAATTATTCCTGTCCCTCCAAGCCTCCAATTTCTCACTGAAAAATAGACGTTTTGTGTAGTTCTGTATGGTGATTTGGACCAATACTCCTGCCTGGTAATTGGAATGTGAATTTGAATTACTGTATATTGTAGGAAAGTTAAACCATTCTGTATCTCTTGCTTTCTCACATAGTCTTATTTCTGGAGTCTGGGTGATGAACAAAACGTCTGAAATGGGAATGTCTGTGTTGCATACCGTAACTAAACCGTGATTTGCATATGAAAACTCGCGCTGAAAGAATTCCATCAGTGTTGCTATAGCCATTTATGCATCCCTGAAACCGTCTCCTCAGAAAAGAGGCAGACAGCCGCGCGCACATACTTTGTATCACCCAGTCTTTGTCCGGGCAGCTGGAATATATTTATGCCTTTGGAAGTTTGTCTGTAAACACGCATTGACCAGAAGACTTAAACTCAATTTAAGCAGCCACTTGGGGTTATAGCTTTCGCCTTTGGCCCTATTACATTAACAGTAGGGTAATAGATTTTTATAGTGTATGCGGATTTATTGAGTTTGAGGACTCAGTTACTCTTAATTGTACTTTAACGGACAGTGAAAATAATAATAGTAATTACAAAAAACGTCCAACAGTTCTTTAAGTGTTTTTTTCTGTGGCTGAGGACAGTGACAGAATCATTCCCTCGCGATGCTATTCTGGCGCCACATCGCTGGAGTTTTGAGGCAGAGCTTTTGCGGGTTCGTTCCCATGGTCTACATTCGCGGCATTAGTCTGTGTGATGTCCCCCATTACAATGGCACCAATGAAGAGCTCGCTCCTTCGCAGCCTGCTCCGTCTGAATGCGTCATTTGTACTAGAGCTGGAGAATCCACTGCCCTCGCGACCCGACCTGCCCAGCAGCTAAAATTCCAGGATGCCGTGCAAACGCTCCAAACTTTAAGTTTTACCCCAACCGCTCTCCATCCACAAGCACTAAAATGAATATAGAGAAACAGCAGGTAGGGACAGGATTCCCCTGGCTTTTGCCAGATAGAGAAAGAGCGCCCGCACTGTCTGTCAGAGCACGGGCGCATCACTCGGCCGCCCTGCCCCGGTGCTGCAGCGAACACCCAACCGACCAACGCCACCCCCGACACCCTGGTTACAAACCCAGCCAGACCGAGAAAAAGCCAGAGGCACGGTCCGGCCTGGCCCGCTCTTCCCGCCGGTCTGAAACATCTTTATTTGCTCTGAGATTAAAGTGACTCTTCTCCCGCTAATGAGCTCCATGTGTGACCGGGGTGGACGGTTACAGTTCCTGACACACCGTCATTTGGGCTGGGCGGGAATGGCTGGTCTGCCTCCCTCATCCAGTCCTCCCTACCCCACTCAGTCATCTGTGTGTGTGTGTGTGTGTGGAAGAGGAAGGATAGAGGGTTGAGTTTCTCTTGCGTGAGAGTAGCTGCCAGTGCAGGGCTGCTACAGGGCTCTACTGATTAAGGCAATCTGTCTGCCCATCCTGTACATATACTATACACACTATACACACACCATCCTGTACATATACTATACACACTATACACACACCATCCTGTACATATACTGTACATATACTATACACACTATATACACACCATCCTGTACAAATACTATACACACTATACACACACCATCCTGTACAAATACTATACACACTATACACACACCATCCTGTACATATACTATACACACTATATACACACCATCCTGTACATATACTATACACACTATACACACACCATCCTGTACATATACTATATACACACTATACACACACCATCCTGTACATATACTATACACACTATACACACACCATCCTGTACAAATACTATACACACTATACACACACCATCCTGTACAAATACTATACACACTATACACACACCATCCTGTACATATACTATACACACACCATCCTGTACATATACTATACACACTATACACACACCATCCTGTACATATACTATAGACACTATACACACACCATCCTGTACATATACTATACACACTATACACACACCATCCTGTACATATACTATACACACTATACACACACCATCCTGTACATATACTATACACACTATACACACACCATCCTGTACATATACTATACACACTATACACACACCATCCTGTACATATACTATACACACTATACACACACCATCCTGTACATATACTATACACACTATACACACACCATCCTGTACATATACTATACACACTATACACACACCATCCTGTACATATACTATACACACTATACACACACCATCCTGTACATATACTGTACATATACTATACACACATACACATCCTGTACATACACTATACACACACCATACACACACACACACACACACACACCATCCTGTACATATACTATACACACTATACACACACCGTCCTGTACATATACTATACACACTATACACACACTATACACACACCTACCTGCACTACACTTTACATACACTATACACACATTATACTCTCCTACTCACACACACACACACACACACACACACACACACACACACACACACACACACACACACACACACACACACACATACACCATCCTGTGCTGTGCTGTTCATATATGATAGACACACCACACATACGCACGCACATATGTATTCTATCTCTCTCACATGTACACACACTTTACACACAGTGCCAACACCACTCACACTAAAAGCACACAGGCACAGACAGACCCGCACACACACTATGCACACACCACACACTGGGACACTGAAAACATGAAACACTGTGTTCCTGTTATAAAAGCTAGCAATATCGCAGAGTGAGACAAAATGAGGAAGTCACTGTGTGCATGTTCAGTGCTACGTTTCGGTGTCCTTTCTGTCTGGATTCATGGGTGTGAGAGTGGAAGGCCATCTCAACAGGTACACAGTTACAGCAAAAAATGTATCTCATGTTGGAGCGGAGGTTTTATGAGACCTGCAGTAATGCTCTCAGTCACTGTAAAATAAGGTCTGTCATTTCACATGTAATGTCTTTTGTGTGCGGTGTTGTTGGGTGGCACTTCTACCTGGTGTTGTGCACTGGCGCTTTGTGTCCATCAGCATCTCTATAAAGTGTTCTATTTCGGTGGAGATTATAAATGATAAATGTTATTGTGCTGCATTATATCATTGTGTTGTGTGTTATTTTACAGCGTTGTGCACTGTTGCACAATGTTGTGTAATGCTAATTCGTAGTGTTGTAGCACATCACATAGTTCTGAGTAGAATGTAGAATGCAGTGTTTTTTTTCTTAGTGTAATATCAAATTGTTGCAATGTTCTTAGTTTTAATTAATGTTGTATGCAGTATTTTATTATAGGGTTTTTCTGTTGTTCCAGAGTGTTTTTTCTCAGTGCACATTGTTGAATGCAGTGTTTTTCAACACTGTACCAACGTAGTGGTACAGTGTTGCTATGTAGTGTTGCTGCACAGAATTGTTCTGCAGTGTTGTGACACAGTGCTGCTCTGCTTCATGGAATTTTTTCTGCAGTGATGTGGCACAGTGTTGTTCTGCAGTGTTGATTCACAGAGTTCTTCTGCAATGTTGTGGCACAGTGTTGGTGATGATGGATCCTGTGCCTTCCAGAGCAGTGCTGTGAACTGCTTTCAGCCATCTGTGTCCAGCCAATCAGCCACTGCATCTTCCATTCCTCTCACTGTTTGTGTGTGTGTTTTATAATGACTGAAATTTGCTCCATGGTTTTAAAGTGCCTGCTGAATTGAAACAAAATAAATAAATAAATAAATAAAATAAAAATAAATATTTAAATAAATAAATAAGGCAGGAAAACAAAGCTGACAGGACTGTGGCAAGCTCTGCCTTCAGATTTTCCTTCCCCAAATTACAATCATGCTCTCTCCTGCTCTGTAATTAACCATTAGCTCCATGCATTCCAGATGCTGCGCTCTTTTAGAAGTTCTGCAGTTTTATTTCAATCTGGTGTCTGAGAACCTGCCCAGTGCGTGGGCACGTGTGTGTGCGTGCGTGAGCGTGTGTCTGTGTGCGTGTGCATGAGTGTGTGTGCGTGTGTCTGTGTGCGTGCGTGTGTGTGTGAGTGTGTTCCTGTGTGTGTTAATGTGTATGCATGCATGTGTGTGTGTGAGTGTGTGTGTCCTGGTGGGACAGGCATGTTAACCAGGCAAAAAACTAGTGCAGTCCTCTCTGCTGTAAGCCTGGTGAAAGCAGTGCAGTTCAGAGTGATAATGCCAGGTTTATAAGCCTGGTGAAAGCTCTGCTGCTAAAGCCTGGTGAAAGCAGTGCAGTTCAGAGTGATAGTGCCAGGTTTATACCTCTCTGCTATAAGCCTGGTGAAAGCAATGCAGTTCAGAGTGATAGTGCCAGGTTTATACCTCTCTGCTGTAAGCCTGGTGAAAGCAGTGCAGTTCAGAGTGATAGTGCCAGGTTTATACCTCTCTGCTGTAAGCCTGGTGAAAGCAGTGCAGTTCAGAGTGATAGTGCCAGGTTTATACCTCTCTGCTGTGGTGAAGCCTGGTGAAAGCAGTGCAGTTCAGAGTGATAGTGCCAGGTTTATACCTCTCTGCTATAAGCCTGGTGAAAGCAGTGCAGTTCAGAGCGATAGTGCCAGGTTTATACCTCTCTGCTGTAAGCCTGGTGAAAGCAGTGCAGTTCAGAGTGATAGTGCCAGGTTTATACCTCTCTGCTGTAAGCCTGGTGAAAGCAGTGCAGTTCAGAGTGATAGTGCCAGGTTTATACCTCTCTGCTGTAAGCCTGGTGAAAGCTTTGCGCTCTGTGGAGTGTGTAAGCTGCTGTTGTGCTACTCTGAGTGCTTCAGGATCCTGCAAATGAGAGTTTTCCATGCTGCTGCTGGGTTGGGGTGATCTTTGCATATTAGGGTGTCCCCAGGGGAACCCTGTGTTCCCCCCCTGCAGTGGTAGGGGAGTGTTGGGGGATTTTGGGTGGGTGGCGGGGGAGGGCTCCTGTCCCCTCTTCCCTCTCCCTCCCTTTCCTCCGGAATGATAAGATGGCAGTTTGGCGTCACGGCAACAGTCCTTCTTCCCGTTGTTTCCGGAATTTCCGAGAGAGGGAGATTGGGGTGAAAGGGAGAGAGAGATACAGAGGAAGAGGAGGAGAGAGAGGGCGGAAGTGTAAGTGGGAATGGAAGAGAGGAAGAGGGAGAGAGGGAGAGGGTGAGGGAAAGACAGGAAAGGGGGAGAGTCGATGAGGGAAACAAGGAGAGAGACAGCAGGAGAGGGAGGAGGGGAAAGACAGAGAGTAACAGTGGGTAACCACGCAACACAATGACTAATCCAAAACAGAGTCATTTGAAAGGGACATCATTTGTTTGAAGTACGATAATTTCTGCAAGTTGAGTTTAAGCTTTTTATCATTTTTCAGTTACAGCTTTGTAATTACAGCATTTCCTTCTGATGTTGATTGGACAAAATCTATACTTGTTTTTCTATGCTACTACTTGTTAAGCTTTGGCAATATTTACTATCTGTACTTCTTGCCAAGAAAACTTGTTGGGTTGAATTAAAGGAGGAGTGGGTGGGTGAGTGAGAGAGTGAGTGAGTGAGTGAGTGAGTGAGTGAGTGAGTGGGTGAGAGTGTGAGTGAGTGAGTGAGTGAGTGGGTGGTGAGTGGTGAGTGAGTGGTGGTGGGTGAGTGGTGAGTGGTGAGAGAGTGAGTGTGGGTGGGTGGGTGGGTGAGTGGTGAGTGGGTGGGTGGGTGGGTGGTGGTGGTGAGTGAGTGGTGAGTGAGTGGAGTGGTGGGTGGTGAGTGGGTGAGTGGGTGGGTGAGTGGTGAGTGAGTGGGTGAGTGAGTGAGTGAGTGAGTGAGGTGAGTGAGTGAGTGAGAGAGTGAGTGGGTGAGAGAGAGGGTGAGAAAAAGGTAGCAGATGAGATAGACATAGTTGTACAGAAATTATGATGAAAATTTTATAAACCTTCATCCATCACCCTCTGTCAAACAGTTTTATTTTAAAATGAAATGATTCATCAAACAAGTAGCAACAATAATAAATCAAATAAAACCAAAACACTTTACCCAAGTTCTGCTAACTAACTTTTTCAAAAAAATATTTTAAAAAACAGAGGAAGAGTAAGAGAGAGAGAGAGGAGGAGAGACTATGGAAGAGAGAGAGCAAGAAAGAGGTCCTTTTTCTGTAAGTCATCCAGTTGAGAGGGTTTGATCAGGTGAAACTTATCACTGGATGAACAGTCTGGAGCTGTTGAGTGTTCCTGGGCTTTCAGTGCACACAGCACAGGGCAGTGACAGTACACCTCCCTCTCTGCACTAAAGGAAGGGTTTAGCAGCGTGAGGAATCCACTTGAGAAAGTTAACTGTACCCCCGCCACCCACCCAACCAACACACACACACACACACACACACACAAACATACATGCATGCACAATTACTTGCACCCATAAGCATATATACACACACACACGCTCACAGAAAGTTACATTCACACGCTCACACTCAAACACACATGTACACATGCACGCGCAACACACACCCACACACAAACCCGCCCTCCTCCTGTCTCTCTTTCATGGGGATCCAAAGCAGGGACACAAATTAGCCATTTCACTTTCCAGGAGATTACAATGGAGAGCCCCGATCCCCAAACCCAGCCCCGATCCCCAAACACAGCCCTGATCCCCAAACCAGCCCTGATCCCCAAACACAGCAGCTGAAGCCCAGGGAGACGACCAGAGATGGAGAGAGGCGCGGAGCGAGAGAGGCACGGAGCGAGAGAGGGGGCTGAACTCCTCTTTTGTAGGGGTCATTAAGAGGACAGGCCTTCTTTTCAGCCGCAGCAAAGTGGGGGGGGGGGGGGGGGGATAATCGGCCCGTCATTATTCTGATTAAATCAGTGGGGATTTGCTTCCTATAAAGTGCGATCAATGTGGCAGAATCAATAAGCGCGGGGATCAGTTACACAGCCCCACTCACATACATCTGGGCCGTATTGGGTGACCGCTGAGTAAGAGACGTCTGGGAGACAGAGAACCAGAGAACCAGAGCCGGGGCCCAGGCTGGGAGGACAGTGGCCCAGAGATAGGGCCTGCTCTCTGGGCCCACTCCCTCTGTCTCTCAGCCTGCTCTGGAGGCCCACTGCCTCTCACTGCATAATGCAAAATAATTTAAATCTTCTCGTAATCTTCAGCCTTCTTCACCCAGCTGCTCACTAACAAATGAAAGGGTGGGAGGGGAGGATAATGAAAACATGGCGATGGTCCTTTAGCATCAATGCTGGTGAAATGTTGACCAGTAAAACCGGCTGAATGTGCTGATGTTGATATGCTTAGCAAGCCTTCCTCAGAGGATGACAACAGTGGTGAAACAGTGTGCAATAAACAACAACAACAACAACAAGTTCTTCTTTCTCACACACACAAAGGCTGGTTGTTCTTTCTTTCTTTCTTTGTTTCTTTCATCCTTTCTTTCTTTGTGTCTCCCTCATCCTTTGTGTTTTCAGACCTCTGTTTCTTTTGGAGAGCTGGAGAGGTCGGGGAGGAGACAGGGTGGAGTAGGTTGGGCTTGACAAGCCGATAGCTGACCAAGTCAAAATCAAAACAAAATAAATAAAACTTGCATGTAAGGAAGCACTGAAGAGACAGCCTTTTCCCACAGACTCTGCACACGCGATGACGAGCCCTCGCCTCGGTCGGCACTGGAGAGCCATTCCCCACAACATACCGCTGATGTCTTTGGAGGAACATGCCAGAAGTGCAGTATAATGGTTAGGAACAGTTTGGCTGCACAGGGGTTAGAGGTGGGGTTTTAGGGAAGGTTTGGGTCGAGAGGAACCAGCAGTGTGCTCTGAATACTGCTGTGCAGCTGGCATAATCATTCATCCTGTTAAACATGGCTGCTTTGGCACGAATGGAACGCCTCTAAAAAATGCCATTCAGGTTTTCCAGTCCCCTTCAGAGCTCTGAGTGATCCGTTTGCCTGTGGTGTGGTCCTATAGGATGGGACTGTCTGACTCTGGCTCTGCTGGGTCTGCGGGTCTGACCCGGCTTCTCTGTGTTGCAGGATGAGGCTGTTCCTGGTTCAGGTTCTGGTTCTGGTTCTGGCGAGTGGCTCCAGGGCTCAGAAGCTGCCCACTCGGGACGAAGGCCTGTTCCAGATGCAGGTCCAGGACAAGGCCCTGTTCCACGACTCCTCCGTGGTACCTGATGGAGCGGAGGTCAACGGCTACCTCTTCAGGGACACGCCCAAAAGGTGCAGCCCTCCCTTCGAAAACCCATTACCCATTACCCATTACACATGACAAATGACAAATGACAAATGACACATGACACATGACACATTATCCATTACACATGACACATGACACATGACACATTACCCATGACACATGACACATGACACATTACCCATGACACATGACACATGACACATGACACATGACACATTACCCATTACACATGACACATGACACATGACACATGACACATGACACATGACACATGACACATGACCCATTACCCATTACCCATTACCCATGACACATGACACATGACACATGACACATGACACATTACCCATTACCCATTACCCATGACACATGACACATGACACATGACACATTACCCATTACACATGACACATGACACATGACACATGACACATTATCCATTACACATGACACATGACACATGACACATGACACATTACCCATTACACATGACAAATGACAAATGACACATGACACATGACACATGACACATGACACATGACAAATGACAAATGACACATGACACATGACACATGACACATTATCCATTACACATGACACATGACACATGACACATTACCCATTACACATGACAAATGACACATGACACATGACACATGACACATTATCCATTACACATGACACATGACACATGACACATTACCCATTACCCATTACACATGACACATGACACATTATCCATGACACATGACACATTATCCATGACACATGACACATTACCCATTACCAATTACACATGACACATGACCCATTACCAATTACACATGACACATGACCCATTACCAATTACACATGACACATGACACATGACACATTACCCATTACCCATGACACATAGCTCATTACCTTTTACCCATTGCATGAATTTAACAGACACTCCTGTCCAGAGCCACTCAGAACACAAAGACACAGATCAGGGTTAAAAAGCAGTGGTGCCCCCAAGGTCAGAGATGAGAGAAACACAGGATTCACCTGCGAGGTCAGAGATGAGAGAAACACAGGATTCACCTGCGAGGTCAGAGATGAGAGAAACACAGGATTCACCTGCGAGGTCAGAGATGAGAGAAACACAGGATCAGAGATGAGAGAAACACAGGATTCACCTGTGCGGAGAGAAACACAGGATTCAGAGAGAGATGAGAGAAACACAGGATTCACCTGCGAGGTCAGAGATGAGAGAAACACAGGATTCACCTGTCAGAGATGAGAGAAACACAGGTCACCTGAGAGATGAGAGAAACACAGGATTCACCTGCGAGGTCAGAGATGAGAAAACACAGGATTCACCTGTGCGGTCAGAGATGAGAGAAACACAGGATTCACCTGTGAGGTCAGAGATGAGAGAATCACAGGATTCACCTGTGCGGTCAGAGATGAGAGAAACACAGGATTCACCTGTGCGGTCAGAGATGAGAGAAACACAGGATTCACCTGTGAGCTCAGAGATGAGAGAAACACAGGATTCACCTGTGCGGTCAGAGATGAGAGAAACACAGGATTCACCTGTGCGGTCAGAGATCAGAGAAACACAGGATTCACCGGGGAACCTGCTGATCAACCTGTCAAAGAAATTAAATGATTAAGTCACAAACAGATCAATAAAAAAATCAATGGGCACTGTTACAGCACAAAATAAAGCACAGGTCTGTACCTTCGGCTGCTAGAATATTCCACACAGACAGTGTTTCTGAGATGCTTTTTTTCTGCGGCACCCCAGGTGGGTTATGAGGGACACCTGTCTGTGATGTGCGTGGGTCTGATCATGTGACGTGCGTGGGTCTGATCATGTGATGTGCGTGGGTCTGATCATGTGATGTGCGTGGATCTGATCATGTGACGTGCGTGGGTCTGATCATGTGACATGCGTGGGTCTGATCATGTGACGTGCGTGGGTCTGATCATGTGACGTGCGTGGGTCTGATCATGTGACGTGCGTGGGTCTGAGCATGTGACGTGCGTGGGTCTGATCATGTGACGTGCGTGGGTCTGAGCATGTGACATGCGTGGGTCTGAGCATGTGACATGCGTGGGTCTGAGCATGTGACATGCGTGGGTCTGATCATGCGTGGGTCTGACATGTGACGTGGGTCTGAGCATGTGACGTGCGTGGGTCTGATCATGTGACGTGCGTGGGTCTGAGCATGTGACGTGCGTGGGTCTGATCATGTGACATGCGTGGGTCTGATCATGTGACGTGTGAGCATGGACATGTCTGATCATGTGGCGTGCGTGGGTCTGATCATGTCTGACGTGACGTGGGGGTCTGAGCATCATGTGGGTCTGAGCGTGCGTGGGTCTGATCATGTGACGTGCGTGGGTCTGATCATGTGACGTGCGTGGGTCTGATCATGTGACGTGCGTGGGTCTGATCATGTGACGTGCGTGGGTCTGATCATGTGACATGCGTGGGTCTGATCATGTGACATGCTTGGGTCTGATCATGTGACGTGCGTGGGTCTGATCATGTGACATGCATGGGTCTGATCATGTGACGTGGGGCTGAGCTTGGCTGTGCACACATGAGAGGCTAATGTCTCCTTAATTACATTAGTGTCTGTCTGACATGATGGGGTGCTCGCACGCGCTCAGATTGAGCGCTGGGGCTTTATACTGTCAGTTATTGCTGTAATGAGCTCGGTAGCTCGGTTCTGTGATGAGGAGGGCATGGACAAGGAGTTAATGAGCCAGAAAACACTCCCGACCCGGGCCCAATACCCCCCCTACCCTGTCACCCACTCACTCACTGACATATTCACTCTCACTCACTCACTCACTCACTTGCTCATGTAGTCATTCACTTTACACTCACTAACGTAGTCACTCTTTCACTCACTGACATATTCACTCTCTCACTCACTTAGTTGCTCACTCAGTCATATAAGTAACTCATTCTCTCCCGCTCACTTAATCACTCATGAACCTTAGTTGTTCCTCTCCTCTGTTCATATTTGCCCTGATAAGGCACTATAATCCTGACAGCACTGTAGCTTTGCTGGGTGTGTTATATTTAGTAATCAGGGTGTTATGTTAGCTTTGCTGGGTGTGTTATATTTAGTAATCAGGGTGTTATGTTAGCTTTGCTGGGTGTGTTATATTTAGTAATCAGGGTGTTATGTTAGCTTTGCTGGGTGTGTTATATTTAGTAATCAGGGTGTTATGTTAGCTTTGCTGGGTGTGTTATATTTAGTAATCAGGGTGTTATGTTAGCTTTGCTGGGTGTTTTTATGTGCCTTTATGATGGGTGATGTTGTTTTTGGATGGGGCTATTCGTGGGAGGGTCCCGTGCTCAGGTCTGTGTCTGATCTGCTGTCCCAGGTATTACTTTGTTGTGGAGGAGGATAACACACCCCTGTCTGTTACCGTGACGCCCTGCGACGCACCTCTGGAGTGGAGACTCACTCTGCAGGAGCTACCTGAGGAGGCCAGCGGGGAGGGATCAGGTACGCATCGTCATGGTAACGCTACAGTGACGGCACAGTGATGTCTCAGTAACTCTACAGTGATGCTGTGGCAACACCATGAAACGCCATGGCAACACTGCTGTAATGCCATAGTAACACCACGGTAACATTACAATAATACCATGGCAACAGCTCAGAAATGCCACAGTAATGCCATGGGAGTGCCGTAGTAACTAGATGGTAATGCCATTGTAATACCGTAATAACGCTATGGCAAAACCACACCACAGTAAGGCAGGGCAGGCGTCATGCTGGGCCCTGCTGTCTCCCGGTTTCATGTTGTTGTTGTGTCCCGGTGTCCGTTTGCAGAGGGCTTGTGTTTTTCCTGCGCTCACAAATGAGAGGGAGAGAGAGATTAATGTGGTACATATGGCTGTAATATTGCAGTTTTGAATGGATGTAAAGAGCTTCTCACAACCGCAGTTCCTCAGTTAACATTATGGCAAACAGTTTGAGAAAAAGAGAGAAAGAGAGGGAGGGAGAGTGAGCATGCCTGTGAAGGGGTTTCTCAGTGAGAAAAAGAGGAAGAGTTCTCTCCAATCAAACTGCGGCTTGCCGAGTGTGCCGGCCCACATTTCCTCTTTATGTAGTTCCTGCTTCCTCATGTGCAATTACCTCCCTGCTGCATATTTGAAGTTTAATGATTGTGACCCTCTTGTGTTTCACCCCTGCCCCAGCATCCCCCCCCCACATTCCCCCACACCGCCAACCTTAAAAGGCCCTCTGCCGCCCCCACCATCTGGACTCTCTCCCAAATACAGGAAGACCATGTGCTCCTCTCTCCCCCCGGAGCCTGGAGCTGTCCTCCACAAGGGCTGCACATATCTATGCTTACACATGTGTGTGTGTGTACATGTGCGTGTGTGTGTGAGAGTGAATGAGAGTGTTGTTGTAGTGTTCCAGTGTGAAAATTTAAAAACGAAGAATTTGTAAAATGTTAGTGGAAAGTTGCTTTTACTTTTATGAGATTTCCTGTTCCACCAGTGACAGGGATAGCCCCTCTCCACAAACACGCTTAGAATACCATGGGCTTAATGGTAAACAATAACCCCAACGAACCACAGTATAGTGTGGGCTAGATGCTAACCCCAGCGTAGCATGGTCGCGTCTGGGCTAAATGCTTACCCCAGCATAGCATGGTCCGGTGTGGGCTAAATGCTAACCCCAGTCAAGCGTACTGTAGCGTGGGTGAAATGCTAAACGCTAAATGCTATCCCCACATCTATCTTTCATCTCCTGTCTAAATTACACAGTTGATGAATGAGAACCATGCCAGCTTTCCCCTGGCAGAGAGGCAGAGAGGCTGTGGGGGTGGTAAGGTGGGACTCTCTTTTTCCCTCTTTCTGTGTTGCCCTGCTCTGGGCTGTGTGTGTGGTTGTGCCTGTTGTCGTGTATAAGTGGGGGGTGCTTACTCTTTCATAGCTGCAGGAGGTTGAGGTTTGGGGGGATGGGGGTGCAGGGGTGGGACACTCAGCCTGCCTCCCCGCTCCTCCTGCTGGGTCATTTTCAGAAGGCTTTCAGTTCGTATAGCCGGGTCTGTTAGCCTAGCCTGAGCTCCACAGCTCAGCTTCTGTTAGCCCAGCTCAAGTTCCATCAGCATGGCTCTGGTTCCATTATGGCAGATGGGGTTCTGTTAGCATGGCCCAGTTTTGCTACCATGGCTTGGGTTCTGTTAGCATTACTCGGGTTCTGTTACCATGGCTCAGGTTCTGTTGCACAGTTCTGGTATACTGCCTGGGCCGCCAGCATAATATTCTGTTTTCCATGGCTGAAAAACATAAAAATAAAAATAAAACTAACCCGTCCTTCCCACCTGCACAGCCTAATCTGAAAGACTTGCGCTGGGCTCGGCTGGGGTAAGTGGTGGAGCGTGAAGCGGTGTTTTGTGTGAAAACAGGAGTGCTGGCGCTGGCTCGTAAATAATCCAGCAGTTTCTGCCAAGCCCTGCTATGACATCATCACAGCCAACAGGTTTCAATGGGGCCCATTCTCTCTGCTGCACCTGAGGAAAGAATCGTTTCAGACCCGGCCGGAGCGTAAACATCCCACGCTCCGAACCGAACCGGGCTCAGCCCAGAGCCCCGGCTCTTAAATGTGCAGGGAGCAGGATTGCCATGACGATATCATGCCTGTCTGAATCACCAGAGACAACACAACAACATCACGGGCCAAAAGACAATAAAGAAACAGTAGACTAAAGAAAAACATAATTAGCAATAAAACATTCCTCCATTGGGCCTATGATTGGGCTCCAGCGAAACTGTGGCACCCTCAATGTGAACTGGGGATATTTAGAGTGAAATTTCTCACCTTGTTTTGTGTGTGTGTTTGGCTGTGTCTCCTCCAGGTGAACCCGAGCCGCTGGACCAGCAGAAGCTGCAGGTGACGGTGGATGAGGGAACTGAGCTCTTCTCCTACAAGGGGAACGATGTGGAGTCTTACGTGGCCTCCAGCTCCCCCTCCGGCCTGTACCAGCTGGAGCTCCTCTCCACCGAGAAGGACAGCAACTTCAAGGTGTACGCCACCACCACCCCCGAGTCGGACCAGCCCTACCCCGAGCTGCCCTATGATCCCCGTGTGGATGTGACCTCGCTGGGCCGCACCACCGTCACGCTGGCGTGGAAGCCCACACCCACGGGGGCCCAGCTCCGGCAGGCCATGCAGTACTGCGTGGTCATCAGCCAGGAGCACAACTTCAAGAGCCTGTGCGCCGTGGAGGCCAAGCTGGGGGCCGAGGACACCTTCATGCCCGCTCCCAAGCCCGGCCTGGACTTTAGCCCCTTCGACTTCGCCCATTTCGGCTTCCCATCCGATCGCAATGACTTCGGCAAGGACCGCCACTCTGCCTTCGGGGTCCCGGGCCGCAGCGGCGGGAACAAGGCGCCGCCGCGGTCCCTGTCGGCGTCCTATGCCCCCAGGTCTCGCTCGGACATCCGGAAGGTCTGCATCGGCAACAAGAACATCTTCACGGTGTCTGAGCTCAAGCCGGACACGCAGTACTACTTCGACGTCTTTGCCCTCAACGGCGCCACCAACATGAGCACGGCCTACGTGGGCACCTTCGCCAAGACTAAAGAGGAGGCCAAGCAGAAGACCCTGGAGCTGAAGGACGGCAAGGTCACCGACGTCTTCATCAGGAGGAAGGGCAGCAAATTCCTGCGCTTCGCTCCCGTCTCCTCCCACCAGAAGGTCACCTTCTACCTGCACTCTTGCCTGGACTCCGTGCAGATCCAGGTGCGGAGGGACGGGAAGCTGGTGCTATCCCAGAATGCAGAGGGAGTGCGGCAGTTCCAGCTGAGGGGGAAGGCCAAAGCCAAGTACCTGATCCGGCTGAGGGGCAGCCGAAAGGGGGCGTCCATGCTGAAGATCCTGGCCACCACCAGGCCCAACAAGCAGCCCTTCCCCTCCCTGCCCGAGGACACCCGCATCAAGGCCTTCGACAAGCTGCGCACCTGCACCTCGGTGACCGTCGCCTGGCTGGGCACGCAGGACCGCAACAAGTTCTGCGTGTACCGGCGTGAGGTGGGGGAGGGGTACAGCGAGGAGCAGCGGCGGCGCGAGCAGAACCAGTGCGCTGGGCCCGAGGCCCGCAAGAAGTCCGAGAAGGTCCTGTGCAAGTACTTCCACAGCCCCAACCTGCAGAAGGCGGTCACCACGGAGACAATAAGGGGTCTGGAACCTGGCAAGGCCTACCTGCTGGACGTGTACGCTGTGGGGCATGGGGGCCACTCCGTCAAGTACCAGAGCAAACTGGTCAAAACGAGGAAGTTCTGTTAATGACTCTCTAATGTACATAATAAAAATATATTATATTATATATATATAAATATATGGAAAAAAAGAAGTTTATTTAACTCTTGAGCGATGTTCTACTAAAGCAGAGTGTTACCTGTAGGCTGAATGCCGAATGGGGCGGGGCCTATGACAGTGTTTTTGGGGGCGGGGCCTGGTCAGGGCAGGGCCGACACAAGTGTTTAGGGGCAGGGCTTATTTGGGGGTGGAGCCTGTGACTGTGTTTTTTGGGAAGTGGCCTGTGACAGTGTTTGGAACTGTTTTATTGGGGGGAGATGATGTCATCGTTGTACCTGTCTGTTCGTGTCACTCGTCAGGTGTTAGAATGCCCAGGGGCTGGGGGGGGGGGGGGTTGTTGTCAGGCTGAAATCGGTGCTGAGAAGGTCAGGTGCAACACCACCTTGTCACTGAGTGGGGGGGGGAGGGGGTTGTGGGGGTGGGTGGGGCAGGGTTGGGAGGGCGGGACTGAGGGGAGAAACGCCATCCCGTCTGTCATCATTCCGTGTTTTTTCTTCATCCTTGCATGAACTTTGCATCCGTCCGTTTGGGCGGTCAGTTGTCTGGTCCGAGTCGGTTATTTTTCGTTTTGGGACTGACAGAGGGGACTCATCCGTTCACTGCGCAGCCCCCGGCTGACCCGCAGTGCACATACGGCAATACGTGTTAGAAGAGTTTTAAATTATTTTATACCTTTCTGCCTTTTTTATGTTCGTTTGATGATTATTAAAAGTGTAAATGTATGAAGAAGTGGATGTCTCCGTAAAGCTGCGTGCCTGTTCGTTCCTCTGTTAATGTTTATTTCCTGTGACAGAGGTCAGAGGTCAGAGGTCAGTCTGTTATGTTCCTGTCTCATATGTACAGTTGTCCTACCAATATCCATGTACATAAAAAACTAAATATATAACAAGTAAAACAAGTCTGCCTGATCATTTGTGTGTTTGATCTGTTTTTTATCTGAACCTGTCAGAGATACCAGCGCTAAAATGCTAAAATGGTCCCAAATACAGACATTTATTCTTGTATGCTGACGGTGAAATAAGTCTTGGCGGATTCTGATCCAGAGCTGTCTCTTCGTTTGTGTTCGGATTTTGATCCAGAGCTGTCTCTTCGTTTCGGTTCGGATTCTGATCCAGAGCTGTCTCTTCGTTTGGGTTCGGATTCTGATCCAGAGCTGTCTCTTCGTTTGGGTTCGGTTCATTCACCTCACATACCTCACGTGCCAGAACTACCCTCCCAATATCCCAGTGACACCTTGACTTTTCATTTCATTGATATATCGGAGGAAAAGCCAGGAGGGTAATATATACCTTAAGGCTTGAATTTAGATGTAGAACTTGCTAGGTTATGGTCCTTATCAACAAAACAAAAACATTCTTGTGAAACGGGCAATAATCTTTTTGCACATCAAACAAAAACAGCAAGCGGACGAACAAGTCATTCCCTCTCTTATTTTGGGGAGCGCCTCCCGCTCCGACTGCGCGTGACTGAAACGGGTTTAGACCGGCTCAGACTGGCACCATACACACACACACACACGCAGGACAGTCGGCCTGGAGTGAAATATAGCCGCAACGCTTAATAATTTAAAAAGCGCAGCTAATAGCAGCCCTTAATGAGTCCATTACAGCTGTGATCGAAGAGCGTGTCTGTCTCACGTAACGGTGGAGCTGGGGGGGCAGGGTGGAGATCTCATCTGAGCGTGCTCACACAACGACAGAGCATCTGAGCATGCTCACACAGCGCTGGAGCATCTGAGCACGCTCACACAGCGCTGGAGCATCTGAGCACGCTCACACAGCGCTGGAGCATCTGAGCACGCTCACACAACGACAGAGCATCTGAGCATGCTCACACAGCGCTGGAGCATCTGAGCACGCTCACACAGCGCTGGAGCATCTGAGCACGCTCACACAGCGCTGGAGCATCTGAGCACGCTCACACAGCGCTGGAGCATCTGAGCACGCTCACACAACGGCAGAGCATCTGAGCACGCTCACACAGCGCTGGAGTATCTGAGCGTGCTCACACACAGCCAGAGCATCTGAGCGCGCTCACACAGCGCCAGAGCATCTGAGCGCGCTCACACAACGGCAGAGCATCTGAGCACGCTCACACAGCGCCGGAGCATCTGAGCGCCCTCACACAGTGCTGGAGCATCTGAGCGCGCTCACACAGTGCCAGAGCAGGTGCTCCCCCTACCCAACAGCACGCAAACACAAAGATAAATATTTATACCAGAGGAATTCATATTTCTATAACTCAACCCCTCCTGATGAAAGAAGAGAAGCTGTGAGTCCTTTTAGGAGAAGGACAAACAGCCCCACTCACAGCTCAGTGTGTCTCAGCCTGCCACTACCTGAGCGAACATAACATTAAATTAACCTTAATACAGATATAAAAATAATTTCTACAGGTTTCAGGTTTTCTTGTTATTTCTTTATGCATTTACTTGTATGATTGTGTTTGCCTTTATTGAACTTTACTGTTGCAGTTTTTTGTAAGTAGCATGATATTGGGTCAGTGAGCAAGTATGCGACTGTAACATTCTGCAATATTTACAATGCGTGCTTCATACCATAAAGCATTCAGAATTAAGACTGAGGGAGAGAGAGAGAGAGAGCGAGAGGGAGAGGGAGAGAGAGAGAGATTGGAGGGGGAAAGAGAGAGAGAGAGGGAGAGAGAGAGAGGTATAAGGGGTGAAATGACTCCATGCTAGCTTAAAGAAGTGTGTCTTTCAAGCCACCAAGTCCAGGCCTGCCAGCAGGTTTTAAAAAAAGTTACCCTGATGGCTGACATTCACTCTTTTTTACATTTTTTTATTAGGACCAAAGCAGAGTCAATCAAATTATCACGTCCCAGGGCAAGAGGGAGACCCACATGGTTTGCATTAGCCTGAAATTACCCTTAAATAACTCAGAGAACTACACGAATCCCCCACCTACACTTCCCATTCAGCAGCAGTCCCATAGGAACACTCAACAGCGAATAAAAAAAGACTACTATACCCACAATGCACTGACATCTGCAAGGGGAGGACAGACTGGAGAACAGAGAGGAGAAGGGAAGGAGAAGAATACTTCACATAATTCTTAACACATGTACACCGTTATACACATGGATACATTGTAACTGTGATACATGTACACTGCTACACACATGGATACATTGTAACTGTGATACATGTACACTGTTACACACATGGATACATTGTAACTGTGATACATGTACACTGTTACACACATGGATACATTGTAACTGTGATACATGTGGACACTGCACATGGATACATTGTAACTGTGATACATGTACACACACACATGGATACATTGTAACTGTGATACATGTACACTGCTACACACATGGATACATTGTAACTGTGATACATGTACACTGTTACACACATGGATACATTGTAACTGTGATACATGTACACTGTTACACACATGGATACATTGTAACTGTGATACATGTACACTGTTACACACATGGATACATTGTAACTGTGATACATGTACACTGTTACACACATGGATACATTGTAACTGTGATACATGTACACTGTTACACATGGATACATTGTGACTGTTTTTTGGCTTTTTTTCTTAAGTGAAGGTTAACATTATTATCACTCACACATTTGTTTCTACACACACATAATCACGTTTTACCTAAAAATGAGGTCAAAGGAGGACACGATTGTCAGATACCAGTTTTCATTACACGCTGAGATATGTTTTGGTGGGGCAGTCTGGTTGATTGACTGCTTTAGTGTGGGAACATATCTGAGATGAGAGCCCAGCTCATGGTCATGTGACTGAGCTCATGGATGAGTCATTCGCTGTTTCTATTTCTCCTAACCAAATATTAGTCTTTAGCACTGTTCTGGAGAGGTCTTTAGTTAGCTGGGGATGTAAAACACACCAGACGGTGTCCATCATTCTCACCTTCTAATACAAATAAACGTGACCTCCCAGCATGCTCTCTGTTTCCTGTGTCCCCACCCCTGGCCGATCTTTTCCACATTTACACCTCTTTGCTTTTTTCTCTTCCCCTCTTTCTTTGGCATTGAAATAAAAAAATGGGGGTCAACAACTCTTTTTGGTTAAAAACATTTTTATTTAAAACAAGAAAAGGAAATGAAAATACATAGTGTGTGTAAATGTGCGTCTCTTATGCAGACACAGTGAGTCTCAGTGAAACGCCGCTCAAACTCCTGCTTTTCTCTGTTTCTTTGGCAGAACTGCTTCGGAGCTGTGCAATGCCCTAAGGCCGTTTCTGGAATGTTCTCATCAGGTTATCTCACAACCAAAGGGGAATCTGTCTTTCGCAGTGCTCTGGAGCTGATTAGCCAGGTACGCATGTCTGTGTGCGAAACAGGGCGATGCAGACGGCGTACATCACTCTCACCTTCAGACTCAGACGGGCCTGGCGCATGACGTCGCCCCGTCCTTATCTCCATTACGCCCCTGGGGGAGGCTAAGATCTGACATTCATCCCCTGACGCTGTCTGAGGTATGTCTTCACAAAATCACTCCCTTCTGGACCTTTGATTTTCGGGAGTGTCGTTAAGCGGCCAGTGGATCCCCCGTCCTCTGTGTATGGGACAGGAGAGCGGGGTTTAAATTACGCCACTCGAGTGGGGCCATGCAGGACACTGTGTGCATCAGGACAGAGAAACACAGACACACTGGTGGGTCTAAGGTGGGTCCAGTGCCCCTCTGACAACAAGCCTGGCCCCCCTAAAGTTTAGGAGGAGGAAAACTGAGAGCTATATGGTCTAATGTAACTGGCCCCTATAACAGAACAACTGGCCTCGGTCTGGCCCCCCAAGTTGAATTGGTCTAGAACCCCCACTGCACAGACAATACTGAAGAGATATACCTGAAAAAGAGAGGGAGAGAGAAGGGGAGGGAGAGTAGGAGGGAGGGATGAAGGGAAGGGGGTGGAAATGGAGTGAGAGGAAGGGAGAGAGCAAGGAGGTAGGAGGGAGAGAAGTAGGGAAGGGGAGAGAAAGAGAGAAGGAGGGGAGACAGGGAGACTGACACAGTGCGGGAAAGTGATTGACAGAGAAGGGGAGAGAACCAGTTGCTTGGTGTTGTGAGCCTCTCATTTGGGTGTGAAAGGGGCAGGAAGCACACGCACCACGGACGCCAGCTTCAGAGAGACGGCGCGCTGGCTACAGGGAGGAAAGAGAGAACGCACCACGGACGCCAGCTTCAGAGAGACGGCGCGCTGGCTACAGGGAGGAAAGAGAGAACGCACCACGGACGCCAGCTTCAGAGAGACGGCGCGCTGGCTACAGGGAGGAAAGAGAGAACGCACCACGGACGCCAGCTTCAGGAAAGAGAGAACGGCACCACGCGCTGGCTACAGGGAGGAAAGAGAGAACGCACCACGGACGCCAGCTTCAGAGAGACGGCGCGCTGGCTACAGGGAGGAAAGAGAGGAGTCTTTTTACATTTTTAAAAACAGATATGATGAGATGAAAAAGAGAAGAACGTGATTTCAGAAAATCCTTGCGAGGAGGGGAAAAGGGGAAACACAGGTGCAATCCCACAGCACTGACGTTTACCTGTGTTACCTGCAAATCTGTGGACTTTGCTCTCGAGTCCTTAAAAATGTCTTTAAAAAGAAAACGACGAAGGCCTGAAGTGCTGATCTAAGATCTGGATCCCCTGCCCGTATGCTAACCTTGTTCATAAGGAGCTAAAAGGCAAAGCTGTTCCCAGATCAGTTCCGAAATTTTCCTCTGCTTCCTCCAATGAATCATAGTCTTATGGCTGAAAATAGAGGCAGGACTCAAACCAACTCAGCCAAAGGCATTTAACATAAATCTGGCCAAACCTGGATCGAACCAATCAGATCTGAGGAAACAAATCTCAGAAATGAGTCAACCAATCAGATCTGAGGAAACTAATCACAGAAATGAGCCAACCAATCAGATCTGAGGAAACTAATCTCAGAAATGAGCCAACCAATCAGATCTGAGGAAACTAATCTCAGAAATGAGCCAACCAATCAGATCTGAGGAAACTAATCTCAGAAATGAGCCAACCAATCAGATCTGAGGAAACTAATCTCAGAAATGAGCCATGGTTTCCTGAAGTCTGGCATGGACATGAGCAGATAATCAATGGGAATACAACCACAGGAAACCGATACTGTTTGCTGTTTCTGAAGGATGGCTCTATTTTAATCCCCCTCATTTATAACTGTGCCTCCGCCCTTGAGTTTGTCTCTCTCTCTTCTCACTTCCTCACTCTCTTACTACATGTGTCCCTCTCTTTCCCTTCCCCTCCACTGTCTGCCTCTCTCTTGTGTCCCAGGAATAATAATAATTAATAATGCTAGTCATCATCATCATTATAATAATGGCCCCACAGCTCTTGCCAGCATGAGCTAGATATGTTTTTAGCATTACCTGCAGTTGCATGTATGCATTAGCTGCAGATGCATGTTTAGCTTTATCTGCAGGTACACATTTTAGCATTAGCTGCAGATACACATTTTAACATTAGCTGCAGGTACACATTTTAGCATTAGCTGCAGATACACATTTTAGCATTAGCTGCAGATACACATTTTAGCATTAGCTGCAGGTACACATTTTAGCATTAGCTGCAGGTACACATTTTAGCATTAGCTGCAGGTACACATTTTAGCATTAGCTGCAGATACACATTTTAGCATTAGCTGCAGGTACACATTTTAGCTTTAGCTGCAGATACACATTTTAGCATTAGCTGCAGATACACATTTTAGCATTAGCTGCAGATGCATGTTTAGCTTTAGCTGCAGATACACATTTTAGCAGTAGCTGCATATGCATGTTTAGCTTTAGCTGCAGATACACATTTTAGCATTAGCTGCAGATGCATGTTTAGCTTTAGCTGCAGATACACATTTTAGCATTAGCTGCAGGTACACATTTTAGCATTAGCTGCAGATGCATGTTTAGCTTTAGCTGCAGATACACATTTTAGCATTAGCTGCAGATGCATGTTTAGCTTTAGCTGCAGATACACATTTTAGCAGTAGCTGCAGATGTACACATTTTTTAGCAGTAGCTGCAGATGCATGTTTAGCTTTAGCTGCAGATACACATTTTAGCAGTAGCTGCAGGTACACATTTTAGCATTAGCTGCAGATACACATTTTAGCAGTGGCTGCAGGTACACATTTAGCATTATCTGCAGATGCATGTTAAGTGTTGTGTAAGGTTTTCACACGCCAAGCTGCTCTGGGCCCACAGAGGGGAGATGATGGCCGCTTGTTAACATGCAGACAGGGAGGACACACACCGACACAGTTTGGCTTCATTAAACAATTTGGTGCAGTGCTGGATACTCTGTAGATGAATGAAAAGCCTCTATAGCCTGAAAGGTCTGCTCCCTTCGTTAAATGTTTGTATCAGAAATCTGCTGGCACCAATCAGATTTCAGGAAGGCCCGCAGTGGTTATCCAGGCCCTGTGGTAGAGCTGCAGGGACTGGAGGGAGGGAAAATCCGAAAAAGCCTTCAGAAAGACCGGAGAACGAGGACGTCCTTGAACAGGAACGAGAGAACGACAAGATAAACGGCCCCTCGGTTTCCACACTTAAACTCCAGGTGCACGCAGTTCCTCGCTTAGAAAAACACGTCCTCCTGAGTTTGGACAACTTTGTAAGGAAGCGTTTGTGCTACGCTTCGAAAAAAAACAACACAAAAAAAACTCATGAAATATATACTTTCAAATTTTCCCCCACTTTTTTCCTTTCCAAACTCCGGCCGGTTTGCCAGACTGAGGTTTCTGACCCTGGACTGCAGCAGTCATTAGGAATGAAAATATTTGCTTAGAAGAAAAAAATGAAAGAAAATGTAAAAGTATTTATTTGAGAGAAACATTCTGGCGTGTAGCATGAGCAGGAAGATATGCGGTTTGAGGGGTGCTCTGGCAGTCAGAGGGAGCAGGGAGCTCCAAGTGCTCCAACCCTGGACCCACTGAGCTGGAGAGAGAAACTCTCCTCTCCTCCTGGTAGTTACCACTGTCCTGGAGCCGCAAGCTACTCCAGACCCACACTGCCTGAGCCAACACACACACTCACACAGTAACTCCACACACCCACACACACATCAACTACACACACACACACACACACAGTAACTACACACACCCACACACACATTAACTACACACACACACTCACACATTAACTACACACACACACACACACATTAACAACATACATCAACACACACACTCACACACATTAACTACACACACCCACACACATAATAACTACACACACCCACACACATACATTAACATACACACACACACCCACACACTCTCTACACACACATACAGTAACTACACACACACACACATATGCACACATGCACACATACACACACAGTGGTTTTTCCCACCTATTTTCCCATATGTATCTGTGTGAAGTTTTCAGCATACAGAGCTGAAAAGCCCAGACAGCGCTACATAAAGTTGCTACTATGATCACGGTGAAGCATAACCAGGCCTCCCACCCGGCCCAATCTCTGCCAGTCCCACAGCACAAAGACAAACTCAAACGAGTGCATTTACCACAAAAAATAAAAGCATTTCCACCGCTCTCACCGCTCTCAGCAGGCGTTTGGTTTGGGGGTTGTGTTGGATGAGGTGTTTTTTGATTGCGTTCCTGTTGTAACAGAGGGGCAATACCGTGTTCAGGCCAAACAAAGCAAAGGGTTTACCCACCTCCCGCCACTCAGCGAGGCCCACCAGATCTGCCAGAGAACCAGATGGCCCGGAGCCTTACCCATGAGCCTCCACTCCCAGCCCATCCAGGGAGCCTTACCCATGAGCCTCCACTCCCGGCCCATCCAGGGAGCCTTACCCATGAGCCTCCACTCCCGGCCCATTCAGGCCTTACCCATGAGCCTCCACTCCCAGCCCATCCAGGGAGCCTTACCCATGAGCCTCCACTCCCAGCCCATCCAGGCCTTACCCATGAGCCTCCTCTCCCGGCCCATTCAGGCCCCTTACCCATGAGCCTCCACTCCCAGCCCATCCAGGCCTTACCCATGAGCCTCCTCTCCCGGCCCATTCAGGCCTTACCCATGAGCCTCCATTCCTGGCCCATCCAGGCCTTACCCATGAGCCTCCACTCCTGGCCCATCCAGGGAGCCTTACCCATGAGCCTCCACTCCCGGCCTATCCAGGCCTTACCCATGAGCCTCCATTCCCGGCCCATCCAGGCCTTACCCATGAGCCTCCACTCCCGGCCCATCCAGGCCTTACCCATGAGCCTCCACTCCCGGCCCATCCAGGAGCCTAACCCATGAGCCTCCACTCCCGGCCCATCCAGGCCTTACCCATGAGCCTCCACTCCCGGCCCATCCAGGCCTTACCCATGAGCCTCCATTCCCGGCCCATCCAGGCCTTACCCATGAGCCTCCACTCCCAGCCCATCCAGGCCTTACCCATGAGCCTCCTCTTACCCATGAGCCCCATCCCGGCCCAGGCCTTACCCATGAGCCTCCACTCCCGGCCCATCCAGGCCTTACCCATGAGCCTCCACTCCCGGCCCATCCAGGGAGCCTTACCCATGAGCCTCCATTCCCGGCCCATCCAGGCCTTACCCATGAGCCTCCACTCCCGGCCCATCCAGGCCTTACCCATGAGCCTCCACTCCCGGCCCATCCAGGCCTTACCCATGAGCCTCCATTCCCGGCCCATCCAGGCCTTACCCATGAGCCTCCACTCCCGGCCCATCCAGGCCTTACCCATGAGCCTCCACTCCCGGCCCATTCAGGCCTTACCCATGAGCCTCCATTCCTGGCCCATCCAGGCCTTACCCATGAGCCTGACTGTGTTCTGCAGTGCATTTCAGTAGTGCTGAAACACGTCTGTGTGGTGTCACATATGTACTTTAACCAGCATTTCAGTAATACTAAAACAGGTCTGTACTGATAACTGATACTTTTATGATATGCTGTATATTTCAGTGTTTTTAGAATTGGGCTTTACTATCTAATGTCTGTGATACGCTGAGTATTTCAGTGCTTTTGGAATAGGACTGTTCTATGTCAGGTCTGAGCTCCGGAGTACTCTTCAGTACCGTGGAAAGTAGCAGCCTGTTTCTGATTACTACAGCGCTATAAACCTTTAGCATGCAAACGGGAGATAAAATGCATTGAAGGTCTGGATGGACTAAAAGAACAACAAACTGAAACTGCTCTTTGCATTTACTGCTTCTGCTCATATATTATTTTATCCTTTTTGATATGGTTTGGTGCGACACAAATAACTTATTGTCTCTTTGATTTAGGTAGTGTCTGAATTTAATTTTCATTGTTTTATGTTTCAGGTTACATGTTTGTGGTTAGCTTAAACATATAAAAAAGTAAAAAAGCCAGGTTTACCAAAATTGTAAAGACCACGAAAAAAACCTCTGTGATGTATGTTAGACTTTTCCAGTTAAGTAAATTATGTTTGCCTTTACCAAAAGTAAATAGAATAGATCTTTTATAGGTTTCCAGGATTAGCCCGAGGGCAGAGACATGGCATCAATTGTTTGTGAAGGAAAAAAAAGCTTTGATAATCAGGAGGGGTCATGTTTTTCTGATTTGTTTTTTTGCAAGAGGTTGTGTGTTTCCTCATCAGCGAGGAACATGTGGTTTGCGTTGGGGGTCATGTCGGCGTGATTTGTTCCGGATTGGTTGTCACTAACTGTCCGGCGTCTGTCAGCTCACTGAGCAGGAAGCTGGGATCAGAGGCAGAGATACTGCAGAGCCACGAGGACCATAATCCGAGCTGCATGCGTAACCAGGCAACCGTGTTTTGGACACAGACCACAGATCCCCCCCCCACCCCCTCACCGGAGCTAAATGTGCTGATTCCAGGGTTTTTTCTAACAGAGATGTAAACTCAATGTGCCTCAAAATTATACAACACAACACTGGAAACAGAAAGGAGGGCGGGCGGGCCTCAAGCCAAAGCACAGCGACCAAAGATATGGTATTTATGTCACACGAGCATGACAGACCCAAAGAACAGCATGGAAGAAGAGCATGACGGACCAAAAGAAGAGCATGGAAGAAGAGCATGACAGACCCAAAGAAGAGCATGGAAGAAGAGCATGATCTACCCAAAAAAATCACCAAAAAATAATAAAAAACAAAACAACGTAAAATCTTCAAATTCTGTCTTGGGACATCTTAAAACATAGTAGATTCCTCATTACTCGCTGTACAATTTAGAGAGTATTTCATAATAGAGTTCAACAGATATCAAGGGCTAATAAAAATGTTGTTGGTTCTTACACTGCTCAACAAGAACACAGGGCAGATGCACCTCTGTGGGAGACTCTCAACCTGAAATTTTCCACAGATCCATTTTCCAAAGACGGAGTCACACAGGGGTTTCATATGCTGTAGGTCTTTGCTCTTATAACACGGGAAGGGACCTAAAGTGTGACCTCATCCCTTCACAAGGGTCAAAGGTCAACAGGAACCGTCTCACCTTTAAACGGATGCTTAACTGCAGGAAGTGTACTGGGCAGTGACAGCAGTGTGGTGTGACGGGTTTGGTGCTGGGAGTGACAGCAGTGCGGTGTGACGGGTTTGGTGCTGGGAGTGACAGCAGTGTGGTGTGACGGGTTTGGTGCTGGGAGTGACAGCAGTGCGGTGTGACAGGTTTGGTGCTGGGAGTGACAGCAGTGTGGTGTGACGGGTTTGGTGCTGGGAGTGACAGCAGTGTGGTGTGACGGGTTTGGTGCTGGGAGTGACAGCAGTGTGGTGTGACGGGTTTGGTGCTGGGAGTGACAGCAGTGCGGTGTGACGAGTTTGGTGCTGGGAGTGACAGCAGTGTGGTGTGACGGGTTTGGTGCTGGGAGTGACAGCAGTGCGGTGTGACGGGTTTGGTGCTGGGAGTGACAGCAGTGTGGTGTGACGGGTTTGGTGCTGGGAGTGACAGCAGTGTGGTGTGACGGGTTTAGTGCTGGGAGTGACAGCAGTGCGGTGTGACGGGTTTGGTGCTGGGAGTGACAGCAGTGTGGTGTGGCGGGTTTGGTGCTGGGAGTGACAGCAGTGTGGTGTGGCGGGTTTGGTGCTGGGAGTGACAGCAGTGTGGTGTGACGGGTTTGGTGCTGGGCCTGTAACTGAGCGGTTTCTGGGTTGAGTTCCAGGGTTGATTTGATTGGTTGCTGGGTTGATTTCCTACCTTAGAGCAAGGTTGACACACATACACAAATGTACCCAGCCTCAGTAAAGACAGGCCTGTAAATGGATAGTGTGTGAAATGCAGGCTGTGAGGTGCTCTGGGTCAGGATGTTATGTAATATAGTGGGAGTGTGGTAATTCTCATCTCCCAGGGCCAGGAGGGGCGAGCCAAAACTCAACCCCCCCCAGCTCTGAGCATCCAATTTAACCAATTATTCAATTTCAGTCCCAGCCCCCCCAAACAAGTCTACAGTTCACATCCACCGCTGTAAAAAGAAAACAGAAATCTCACACATTTGGCTGGTTGAAATGTGAGATTGAACAAATAGCACCAAACAAGTGGAGCCAAAGCCTGGGAGACAAGCGACGAGACGGCACCAAAGCCCAACATAAACACAGACTGCAATGGGATGTAAGGTTGGCTACCTAAGCAAGGATAGCACGGCAGAACACAGATTGCAGCACACACACACACACACACACACACCGTGTAACGTACACACACACACACACACACTCACACACACGCTCACACACACACACACTCACACCGTGTAAGGTACACACACACACTCACACACACACTCACAGAAACACACACACACACACACACACACACACACACACCGTGTAAGGTACACACACAAAATGTAACAAAATCCATCTTTAATCAATACACAAAATGTTAATCATCATATCACTATTGACATTTCCCAAGGAGTTAGCGGGACTTTTTACACCGGGATGTGAAGTAATCTCATTGGGTGCGGCCAAGTCCTGCTGCAGTCACATGGTCTTCACAGTAGCTGCACAGATAAGGGGGGTGAGAGGACGCAGTCGCCTGGCTGCATGCGGTTTTTTTTTGGGGGTACAGCTTGCTCCTCTGTCTTAGCGCAGGCTTTAGCTCTGAGCAGGCCTTCCACACTGTGGAGATGCAGACGCAGACTCAGAGTTAATGCAGTGTAATTACTCTGCTGCTGGGATGGTCCAGGCTGGAACCCCTCTCCAGGGGGAATGCAAGTGTTTCAATGCTGGAAGTGTGTCATTAACGTGATTAGGAGACACACTTAACGCAGAGCAAATTACCGCGCAGTTCATCTCAATGGGGGGGGGATTTGAACCGCGTCGCCCGCGGCAACAGCACATCTATGGAGGAGACTGGATTAGACTTTCCTGTCTCTGGGTCTCTGGGTCCACGATCGCCGTCATTTCATTCTGTCATTTCATTCTGTCATTTCATTCTGTCATTTCATTTTCCCTTCTCAAACGTGTATCCTTTCTGTGCCTGCTTTGAGATCATCGCTACAACCTCCTTTGTCAGTCTGAGAGAAGGGGAGAGAGCACTCCACACGTGATGTCAGCTGCTGCTTCCCTCACACTGTGGCCCATTCAGCATTACCCTCATATACTGAGTCCGGGGGGGGGCCGCTCTGTGCAGGCAGGCTGCAGGGGCAGGTCTGACCAGTAGGGGTCGCTGGTGAGCGACAGGGCACAGCTCCTAATGCGTGGCTCTGAGTGGCCGGCAGCCTCAGCAGAGTCAGTCAGGATTACATAACCCCATGGAGCTCGTCCACACACCGAAACAGCGATACCCAGCTGTCCCCTTCCACCCCGTCCACACGCCGAAACAGCGATACCCAGCTGTCCCCTTCCACCCCGTCCACACGCCGAAACAGCGATACCCAGCTGTCCCTTCCACCCTGTCCACACACCGAAACAGCGATACCCAGCTGTCCCCTTCCACCCCGTCCACACACCGAAACAGCGATACCCAGCTATCCCTTCCACCCCGTCCACACGCCGAAACAGCGATACCCAGCTGTCCCCTTCCACCCCGTCCACACACCCCGAAACAGCGATACCCAGCTGTCCCCTTCCACCCGTCCACACACCGAAACAGCGATACCCAGCTGTCCCCTTCCACCCCGTCCACACACCGAAACAGCGATACCCAGCTGTCCCCTTCCACCCCGTCCACACACCGAAACAGCGATACCCAGCTGTCCCCTTCCACCCCGTCCACACACCGAAACAGCGATACCCAGCTGTCCCCTTCCACCCCGTCCACACACCGAAACAGCGATACCCAGCTGTCCCCTTCCACCCGTCCACACACCGAAACAGCGATACCCAGCTGTCCCCTTCCACCCGTCCACACACCGAAACAGCGATACCCAGCTGTCCCCTTCCACCCCGTCCACACACCGAAACAGCGATACCCAGCTGTCCCCTTCCACCCCGTCCACACACCGAAACAGCGATACCCAGCTGTCCCCTTCCACCCTGTCCACACACCGAAACAGCGATACCCAGCTGTCCCTTCCACCCCGTCCACACACCGAAACAGCGATACCCAGCTGTCCCCTTCCACCCCGTCCACACGCCGAAACAGCGATACCCAGCTGTCCCCTTCCACCCCGTCCACACACCGAAACAGCGATACCCAGCTGTCCCCTTCCCCCGTCCACACACCGAAACAGCGATACCCAGCTGTCCCCTTCCACCCCGTCCACACACCGAAACAGCGATACCCAGCTGTCCCCTTCCACCCGTCCACACACCGAAACAGCGATACCCAGCTGTCCCCTTCCACCCCGTCCACACACCGAAACAGCGATACCCAGCTGTCCCCTTCCACCCCGTCCACACACCGAAACAGCGATACCCAGCTGTCCCCTTCCACCCCGTCCACACACCGAAACAGCGATACCCAGCTGTCCCCTTCCACCCCGCCCACACACTGAAACAGCGATACCCAGCTGTCCCCTTCCACCCCGTCCACACACCGAAACAGCGATACCCAGCTGTCCCCTTCCACCCCGTCCACACACCGAAACAGCGATACCCAGCTGTCCCCTTCCACCCGTCCACACACCGAAACAGCGATACCCAGCTGTCCCCTTCCACCCCGTCCCACACACCGAAACAGCGATACCCAGCTGTCCCCTTCCACCCCGTCCACACACCGAAACAGCGATACCCAGCTGTCCCCTTCCACCCCGTCCACACACCGAAACAGCGATACCCAGCTGTCCCCTTCCACCCGTCCACACACCGAAACAGCGATACCCAGCTGTCCCCTTCCACCCGATCCACACACCGAAACAGCGATACCCAGCTGTCCCCTTCCACCCCGTCCACACACCGAAACAGCGATACCCAGCTGTCCCCTTCCACACCGTCCACACACCGAAACAGCGATACCCAGCTGTCCCCTTCCACCCCGTCCACACACCGAAAATGCGATACCAGCTGTCCCCTTCCACCCCGTCCACACACCGAAACAGCGATACCCAGCTGTCCCCTTCCACCCCGTCCACACACCGAAACAGCGATACCCAGCTGTCCCCTTCCACCCCGCCACACACACGAAACAGCGATACCCAGCTGTCCCCTTCCACCCCGTCCACACACCAAAACAGCGATACCCAGCTGTCCCCTTCCACCCCGTCCACACACCGAAACAGCGATACCCAGCTGTCCCCTTCCACCCCGTCCACACACCGAAACAGCGATACCCAGCTGTCCCCTTCCACCCCGTCCACACACCGAAACAGCGATACCCAGCTGTCCCCTTCCACCCCGTCCACACACCAAACAGCGAAACCCAGCTGTCCCCTTCCACCCCGTCCACACGCCGAAACAGCGATACCCAGCTGTCCCCTTCCACCCGTCCACACGCCGAAACAGCGATACCCAGCTGTCCCCTTCCACCCCGTCCACACGCCGAAACAGCGATACCCAGCGGTCCCCTTCCACCCCGTCCACACACCCGAAACAGCGATACCCAGCTGTCCCCTTCCACCCCGTCCACACACCGAAACAGCGATACCCAGCTGTCCCCTTCCACCGATCCACACACCGAAACAGCGATACCCAGCTGTCCCCTTCCACCCCGTCCACACCCGAAACAGCGATCCCAGCTGTCCCCTTCCACCCCGTCCACACACCGAAACAGCGATACCCAGCTGTCCCCTTCCACCCCGTCCACACACCGAAACAGCGATACCCAGCTGTCCCCTTCCACCCCGTCCACACGCCGAAACAGCGATACCCAGCTGTCCCCTTCCATCCCGTCCACACGCCGAAACAGCGATACCCAGCTGTCCCCTTCCACCCGTCCACACGCCGAAACAGCGATACCCAGCGATACCCAGCTGTCCCCCTCCACCCCGTCCACACACCGAAACAGCGATACCCAGCTGTCCCCTTCCACCCCATCCACACACCGAAACAGCGATACCCAGCTGTCCCCTTCCACCCCGTCCACACACCGAAACAGCGATACCCAGCTGTCCCCTTCCACCCCGTCCACACACCGAAACAGCGATACCCAGCTGTCCCCTTCCACCCCGTCCACACACCGAAACAGCGATACCCAGCTGTCCCCTTCCACCCGTCCACACGCCGAAACAGCGATACCCAGCTGTCCCCTTCCACCCCGTCCACACGCCGAAACAGCGATACCCAGCTGTCCCCTTCCACCCGTCCACACGCCGAAACAGCGATACCCAGCTGTCCCCTTCCACCCCCCCACACACCGAAACAGCGATACCCAGCTGTCCCCTTCCACCCCGTCCACACACCCGAAACAGCGATACCCAGCTGTCCCCTTCCACCCCGCACACACACACCGAAACAGCGATACCCAGCTGTCCCCTTCCACCCCGACACCGAAACAGCGATACCCAGCTGTCCCCTTCCACCCGTCCACACACCGAAACAGCGATACCCAGCTGTCCCTTCCACCCCGTCCACACACACCGAAACAGCGATACCCAGCTGTCCCTTCCACCCTGTCCACACACCGAAACAGCGATACCCAGCTGTCCCCTTCCACCCCCACGTCCACACACCGAAACAGCGATACCCAGCTGTCCCCTTCCACCCCCGTCCACACACCGAAACAGCGATACCCAGCTGTCCCTTCCACCCCATCCACACACGAAACAGCGATACCCAGCTGTCCCCTTCCACCCCGTCCACACACCGAAACAGCGATACCCAGCTGTCCCCTTCCACCCGTCCACACACCGAAACAGCGATACCCAGCTGTCCCCTTCCACCCCGTCCACACACCGAAACAGCGATACCCAGCTGTCCCTTCCACCCCGTCCACACACCGAAACAGCGATACCCAGCTGTCCCCTTCCACCCCGTCCACACGCCGAAACAGCGATACCCAGCTGTCCCCTTCCACCCCGTCCACACGCCGAAACAGCGATACCCAGCTGTCCCCTTCCACCCCGTCCACACGCCGAAACAGCGATACCCAGCTGTCCCCTTCCACCCCGTCCACACACCGAAACAGCGATACCCAGCTGTCCCCTTCCACCCCGTCCACACGCCGAAACAGCGATACCCAGCTGTCCCCTTCCACCCCGTCCACACGCCGAAACAGCGATACCCAGCTGTCCCCTTCCACCCCGTCCACACACCGAAACAGCGATACCCAGCTGTCCCCTTCCACCTCATCCACACACCGAAACAGCGATACCCAGCTGTCCCCTTCCACCCCGTCCACACGCCGAAACAGCGATACCCAGCTGTCCCCTTCCACCCCGTCCACACGCCGAAACAGCGATACCCAGCTGTCCCCTTCCACCCCGTCCACACACCGAAACAGCGATACCCAGCTGTCCCCTTCCACCCGATCCACACGCCGAAACAGCGAAACCCAGCTGTCCCCTTCCATCCACGTCCACACGCGAAACAGCGATACCCAGCTGTCCCCTTCCACCCCGTCCACACACCGAAACAGCGATACCCAGCTGTCCCCTTCCACCCCGTCCACACGCCGAAACAGCGATACCCAGCTGTCCCCTTCCACCCGTCCACACACCGAAACAGCGATACCCAGCTGTCCCCTTCCACCCCGTCCACACGCCGAAACAGCGATACCCAGCTGTCCCCTTCCATCCCCGTCCACACGCCGAAACAGCGATACCCAGCTGTCCCCTTCCACCCCGTCCACACACCGAAACAGCGATACCCAGCTGTCCCCTTCCACCCCGTCCACACACCGAAACAGCGATACCCAGCTGTCCCCTTCCACCCCATCCACACACCGAAACAGCGATACCCAGCTGTCCCCTTCCACCCCGTCCACACACCGAAACAGCGATACCCAGCTGTCCCCTTCCACCCCGTCCACACACCGAAACAGCGATACCCAGCTGTCCCCTTCCACCCCGTCCACACACCGAAACAGCGATACCCAGCTGTCCCCTTCCACCCCGCACACACACTGAAACAGCGATACCCAGCTGTCCCCTTCCCCCCCCGTCCACACACCGAAACAGCGATACCCAGCTGTCCCCTTCCACCCCGTCCACACGCCGAAACAGCGATGCCCAGCTGTCCCCTTCCACCCATCCACACACCGAAACAGCGATACCCAGCTGTCCCCTTCCACCCCGTCCACACACCGAAACAGCGATACCCAGCTGTCCCCTTCCACCCCGCACACACACTGAAACAGCGATACCCAGCTGTCCCCTTCCACCCCGTCCACACACCGAAACAGCGATACCCAGCTGTCCCCTTCCACCCCGTCCACACACCGAAACAGCGATACCCAGCTGTCCCCTTCCACCCCGTCACACACCGAAACAGCGATACCCAGCTGTCCCCTTCCACCCCGTCCACACACCCGAAACAGCGATACCCAGCTGTCCCCTTCCACCCCGTCCACACACCGAAACAGCGATACCCAGCTGTCCCCTTCCACCCCGTCCACACACCGAAACAGCGATACCCAGCTGTCCCCTTCCACCCCATCCACACACCGAAACAGCGATACCCAGCTGTCCCCTTCCACCCCGTCCACACGCCGAAACAGCGATACCCAGCTGTCCCCTTCCACCCGTCCACACACCGAAACAGCGATACCCAGCTGTCCCCTTCCACCCCGTCCACACACCGAAACAGCGATACCCAGCTGTCCCCTTCCACCCCCACACACCGAAACAGCGATACCCAGCTGTCCCCTTCCACCCGTCCACACACCGAAACAGCGAAACCCAGCTGTCCCCTTCCATCCCCGTCCACACGCCGAAACAGCGATACCCAGCTGTCCCCTTCCACCCCGTCCACACGCCGAAACAGCGATACCCAGCTGTCCCCTTCCACCCCGTCCACACGCCGAAACAGCGATACCCAGCTGTCCCCGTCCACCCCGTCCACACGCCGAAACAGCGATACCCAGCTGTCCCCTTCCACCCCGTCCACACACCGAAACAGCGATACCCAGCTGTCCCCTTCCACCCCATCCACACGCCGAAACAGCGATACCCAGCTGTCCCCTTCCACCCCCGTCCACACGCCGAAACAGCGATACCCAGCTGTCCCCTTCCACCCCGTCCACACGCCGAAACAGCGATACCCAGCTGTCCCCGTCCACCCGTCCACACGCCGAAACAGCGATACCCAGCTGTCCCCTTCCACCCCGTCCACACACCGAAACAGCGATACCCAGCTGTCCCCTTCCACCCCGTCCACACACCGAAACAGCGATACCCAGCTGTCCCCTTCCACCCCGTCCACACACCGAAACAGCGATACCCAGCTGTCCCCTTCCACCCCGCACACACACTGAAACAGCGATACCCAGCTGTCCCCTTCCACCCGTCCACACACCGAAACAGCGATACCCAGCTGTCCCCTTCCACCCGTCCACACGCCGAAACAGCGATACCCAGCTGTCCCCTTCCACCCCGTCCACACGCCGAAACAGCGATACCCAGCTGTCCCCTTCCACCCGTCCACACGCCGAAACAGCGATACCCAGCTGTCCCCTTCCACCCCGTCCACACACCGAAACAGCGATACCCAGCTGTCCCCTTCCACCCCGTCCACACACCGAAACAGCGATACCCAGCTGTCCCCTTCCACCCCCCCATCCACACACAGAAACAGCGATACCCAGCTGTCCCCTTCCACCCTGCACACACACTGAAACAGCGATACCCAGCTGTCCCCTTCCACCCCGTCCACACGCCGAAACAGCGATACCCAGCTGTCCCCTTCCACCCCGTCCACACGCCGAAACAGCGATACCCAGCTGTCCCCTTCCAATTAAGGCTTTCATTAAATAAATAAATAAATAAATAAATAAATAACATAACATAACATATATATGTATACATACATATATATATTATTTTTCTTTGTTTTATTCTTGTGTAAAATTAATTTAGGTTTTATGAAAGTCCTTTGCAAACTAATGATTACTAGTGTGCATGATATTTATTGTATCTTACATATATTTGTATGTATGCATGTGTCTGTGTGTTTGTGTGCGTGTATGTGCATGTGTGTGAGTACGTTTATGTATTTATGTAGAGATACATGTGCATGCCAGAGAGTCAAAGTCTGTAAAATACTGGACTGATTTTTGAATGGCTTCTCAAACGAATGTTTGCTTTTATCAAATTGATGCAAGTGGAGAAATCTGGCCTTAGCTTATGACATTAGAGCTTATCAGTGGATGTACATCTCTTTAAAAGATCTTTTTGAATCACATCAGATCAGTATAATAACATCTACCATAATGCAATTCATATGGAGTTTGTTGGAATTTTTCGAGATCTGTGAGCCGTCAGAGTCTCTGAATGTGACATAAGAAACCCCAGCCGAGCCGTATATACATATGTAAGAGGCCAGAGACGCCTTTATCTGAATCAGACAAGCCGAATGGCTGACAGACCGGCGAACGCTGCTCCACACAGGCTAGCTGTTTAATCACACATGACGTACACAAGCTGGCCAGAGAGCAGCAGAGACTACACTACGGAGCTGTGAAGGCAAAATAATCTAACCCCAGCAGTGTACATTATATGTTGTATATAAAGTTATACTGTTAGATATAATGTTATATACTGCAGTGGTGTTTATTTCATAATGTAATTGCAGGAGAATTTTGTTCGTCTTTAAATTTTTAAATGGTAAAACCTAAGCTTGACAAAGGAGGTTGACATCTGTGAAATTCTACTTCAGGATTTCTGAAGTACTTTTCACTGGCTGAATTTTGCCGCCCAATAAGAGACTGTGACATCATCATCACTTGCCCACTCCTGCCATGACGGCCAGCAGCTGAATACTTTATGGAAATCTTCAACTTTAATAATTATTACTGTAGTTTATCTTGTACTAATCATTAATAATAATGTACTATTAATTAATAATAATGTACTAATACTACTACAACTAATAATAATAAAAATTATGGCTTATTAATCTTCCTACTTATCAAATAATTTTCATTATTACTGACAATGTGGATGAAGGGGATGAGGATGCGTCTCTGGATTCCAGCCCAGCTCCGTCTCTTTATAGTTCAATTAGCCCACATCACTCACTCATGCGATCTGACACTTGGGCCAGCCAGACTCATTAATGGAAGCCAAACGCTAGTGAGCTCTTGTGAATTGTTTCACTGTGGTCTGACATGGGTGTGTAATAATTAGATAACTGAGGCGGGATAATTGGTGAAAATGAAAACCTCCACACACCCTCCAGGAACAGATACACACACACTCACTCACACACACATACATACACACACACTCTCACACACACACACACTCACTCACACACACACACACATACAGACACACACACACACACATACACACACACACACACACACACACACACACACATACAGACACACACACACACACACACACACACACACACACACACACAGACAGACACACACACACACACTCACACACACACACACACACACACACACACACACACACACACACACACACTGTGTGAGTGATGATAGGGTATTGATGGCAGCAGAGATGCACAGACTGCTGGGATTGGACCCATAAGGCTCATGGGTAATACTGATCATTCTCACACTGCAAACAGGCAGGATGGAGTGATTTCTCACAATTAAAGAATCTGGACTCATGAAAACAAGCCAAGAGTCATTTCCTCTCATCTAACCTCGCACTGGACTTGCCATATGTCTGTGTGTGCATGTGTGAGTGAGTGAGTGTGTGTGTGTGACTGTTTGTGTGTGCATGTGAGTGTGAGTGTGTGTGTGTGTGTGAGTGTGTGTGACTGTTTGTGTGTGTGTGTGTGTGTGTGTGTGTGTGTGTGTGTGTGAGTGAGCATGTGTGTGTGTGTGTGTGTGACTGTGTGTGTGTGAGTGTGTGTGTGTGTGCTGTTCAGAGTTATTACTAGATGAATGGTAAACAGATGCACAGTGATGTGGGCAGATGTGTCCCACCTTGAGAGCTGCCCTGTGCTAACAGCGCTCAGTGAGAATGGCCCTAATTACAGTCCAGCACGTGCTGCATATCGCCTGCATGTGTGGAGCTCGCCCCTGGAGCTGGAACAAAAAAAAACACAAAAACATGAGGTCAGGTTCCCAGATCTGTCCATATTTACCCCCAAGTGCCTGGCTGAGTTTGTCATTTGTGCCTCAGATCACCCTGACTGAGTGGACTTGTGGACTGACGTACTTGTGGGAAATGTAGTAAAACAGTCCCGGGTCACGGGCTTGGTGCTCATGGGAAATGTAGTAGAACAGATGCGTGTTATCCCAGAGTGTAGATTTAGTCTGCATTTGTACTGATTTATCAGTTCATTTATTGTCTAAAATGATTGTCTATATCTATCAACTGTTTAATTCCACTGGACACTTTTAATGGTAGAATAAAGGAGAATCTAGTCACTGATTTGTGGTAGTGATAGAGATCCTATTCTCCCAGTTGACTAAACTTTGGATTCATGATCAAGATAAATGTTTTATTTTCCCAACAAAAACAAAAGTGATCAAAAAAATGGTCTCACCTGAACTGTGTTTGTGGAAAAGAAATGTAAAAAAGTGCGAGCATGAGCAGCGTGAGCGGCTGCTGAGTGATGCTGTTTATGCCCAGCAAAGCAGATGATGTGTCCTCCTTTCAGCACTCCAGCCCTCCTGGTGCTGAAGCAGAGCGGTGCCAGAGCACCCTGCCTCCGTTAGGTCCCACTTAAAGGGCCGATGGGTTAGCTTTCACCACAGTGCCAACGGATGCCAATCACACCAACATTCAAATGAAAATCAGAACAGAAGTAACATTGATAGGCGTATTGGGAAACCACACATAGTGGAAGGATGTATTACTTTGTAGCGCTCCATGTAGTGAGTGTGGATTGGTTGACTGCATGGCTTCTGCATCCTCATTCGCTGAACAGCCTGGTGATGTCATCATATGCAAACAGCAGAGTGACCAAAGACAATGATTTCAGAATGCCAATTTAGAGCACATACTCATTAGCTGAGGTGTTTCGTTTTCTTTCTCACAGAATCTCGTTCCCCATCACTACAGGTTTGCCACGGGTATTTAAGGGTGTTTGAGTGGAGAGGATCTTAAATATCGCCTTTTTAAGGACATGTGTATTTTGAATGCGGGCCATTGGCCCGTGGGATCTTTGGCAGCAGCCGCGTCGCTAATTGCCCACCGTGCCTGCAGGGCCTTGTTCTGCAGGGTGCCGTGCACGCTGTCTACCAGCGGCAGATATCAGCGTGGCGAGATTGCACAGAGATAAGATGGCCGCTCCCCGCAGAAAAAATCTCAGTCAGTCAGAGAGAGCACCACGTGTCTGAGCGCGTAGGGCCAGAGGGGAGAGGTACCTAAGTATGTGTATGAGTGTGTACATTGTGTGCATGTGGGCATGCAGTTGTGTGCATGCCTGTGTGTATGAGTGTGTGTGCATGTGCTTGCATGTGTGTTTACAGCAGTTAATAGCAGCAATGTAAAACAGGCAGGGACTAATGAAAGAGTGTGATAGGTACAGTGCAGTATCAGCCAGAGCTGGAGAAACAGCTGTGTTTATGTTCACTCTGCACCTGCTAACGAGGCGCTCATTACCCCACAATCACATTTACACACTCCTGCTTACCCTCCGCATGAGGCCATCATCTGCTCTCGCTGCCTGGAAGATGATGATGATGATGATGATGATGATGATGATGGTGATGGCGATGATAGCTTTACAGAGATGCTGTCGTGGCTAAGTCAAATTAAATATTGAGATTGGTAATATTTATAAAATACAAATAAGATCCAAAGGAAAAAACTAAAAAAAAAAAAAAAAACTAACAGAACAGAAAATTGCAAAAATGATGGTTCAGAAGTGATTCAAATTCTTCTTCGCCAAATTCTTTAGCTGAAATTTTTATATTGTCTGATAATACACTGCACCCGATTGCGCATGAAGTAGGGTAAGTATTAAACTCGAGGAATTACTTTAATCTTGGAAAGACATTGAATCTCAATCGCTTCACCAAAATCCGACTATATGAGTGAGCCGAAAATAAAATGATAATTCGTGCACTTTGAATTTATCATGTTCCACAATCTGAAGCAGGACCCTCGCGTCAGGCTGGGAGCGGGAGCTCGGCGCGAGGAGCATCCCTCGCGCTGCCTGGAACGTGTAGCTCCTGGCGACAAACTTTCGACCAATCAGAGCGCAGCGCTGTTCTCACTGGAGCGAGAACAATATGGAAGTTGAACCTGGAGTACGCGAGAGAGCGCGAGCAAAGCCCGCAGACTTTCACCCACCGCAGCCCTGAGCCCGCAGGCCCGCCGCTCGCACACATGATAAGCCGCTGTCACACCTAGGCGCCTTTTAGCTCATGACAATGTTGGGCATGTACGTACCAGACAGGTTCGCTCTGAAGTCCTCTAAGGTCCAAGATGGAATCGGGCTTTACACCGCCAGACGGGTGAAAAAGGTTTGTTTTTATTTTAACAGAGCGTCTTAAACTGCTGTTGTGAAAGAAGACGACGATTGTAGAGAATATATTTAATGTAGTAGGACATAACAGTTGTTAAAGTATTTCAGAGAGTCGTTTATTTTACGTAGCAGTCGATACCTTGTTGCTTGCTGACGTGAAGTGCCACGTATATACTGTGACTAACAGGCAGGCTGGCGAGGGAGCGCTGCAGCATTTTCTGCTGTAGCTACCTGGCTACTGCGTGTCACCCTTATTTTATACATTAATAACACAACGGAGATCCTTATCACAAAAAGCTGTTATATTTTACGTTTCTCCCTCCAAGCCAAATGGCAACTTTCACTTTGTGAATGCAGTAGAAAACAAAATAAAGACATCTGCGCCAGTTGTCCTATGCTACGTCCAGAAGAGTACATGAAGAAACTTTTTCTTTCCGACATTTATGTCATTAATGTGTATAAAACACAGAGAACACTCGCACAGTACACAGCTCGGGCCATTTAAAAGATCTGGGTGAACGTATTGTGATTGTATTTGTGTGAAGTCGTAGCCTACCCAAGTTTCAAGCGAAATGTTCTCAAGTTATTTCTCTTGTGTAAACTGCGTCGTTATCTGAGATGGAAGTGAATTTCATTTGATTTTCATTACACCAGTGATTAGCCTAGTAAACGTACGGCACAAGCTTTGACCATCAGCCGAAGTACTTTCCGGTCAGTTTTCACATCTCCCCAACAAGGCGAGTGCAACGCCCGATAGCGGCTAAGCTACTGAGCAGGCACTATGCTACTGCCTTTCGGGTAGGATCGGAGCGCAGCGCAGAGCAGCGCAGCATGGGGCAAGGCTGTGTCGTGCTGAGTTTAGGACACCTCGCTAAATTCAGACCCTGCTCTCAGTATGTTTGCACTCCAGTCAGCCGTGCCGCTGTCTTCCACAGGGAGAGAAGTTCGGTCCGTTCGCCGGAGAGAAGAAGATGGTGAGCGAGCTGGATGACAGGATGGATCCTAGGCTAATGTGGGAGGTACGTTAGCCCCAGTGAGAGGGCGGGCGGGCGGGCGCAGACGCTGCCGGGACTGTATGAAGCACAGTGACAGAGGGGCCGCTGGGTTTTCTTCTTTTGCCCGTTTGATCTCTGTTTAGCTTTAGCTGGACACTAAAGAGAGACACTTAGAGCCGGAGTCACTCTGAGATATTGGATTGACACGAATTATAAAAATGAAAAGACGTATGTCACATTCCCATGTTTTGCAGAACTTTGATCATCACAAATATGTCCCCCAACAGAAAATAAAAATAGAATAAAATTGAAAATACAAACAACACCAGGTTGATTTTACATGGCAACAGTGGGGTTGTGGGGGCAATTAGTTTTTGTTATTGTGCGTAATTTATGTGAGTGTGTGTGTGTAGTCTCTGTGTGTGTGTGTATAAGCAGTGTGTGAGTGAGTGTGTGTAGTGTCTGTGTGTGTGTGTATATGTGTGTGTATAAGCAGTGTGTGTAGTGTCTGTGTGTGTGTGTGTATGTGTGTGTATAAGCAGTGTGTGTGTGTGAGTGAGTGTGTGTAGTGTATGTGTGTGTATAAGCAGTGTGTGTGAGTGTGTGTATAAGCAGTGTGTGTGAGTGAGTGTGTGTAGTGTATGTGTGTGTATAAGCAGTGTGTGTGTGTGTGTGTGTAGTGAGTGTGTGTATAAGCAGTGTATGTGTGTGTATAAGCAGTGTGTGTGTGTGTGTGTATAAGTGTAGTGTGTGTGTGTGTGTGTGTGTGTGATGAGTGTGTGTGTGTGAGTGTCTGTGTGTGTGTGTGTGTGTGTATAAGTGTGTGTGTGTGTGTGTGTGTGTGTGTGTGTGTGTGTGTGTGTGTATAAGCAGTGTGTGTGTGTGTGTGTGTGTGAGTGAGTGTGTGTAGTGTCTGTGTGTGTGTCAGTGTGTGTATAAGCAGTGTGTGTGAGTGTGTGTATAAGCAGTGTGTGTGTGTGTGTGTGTGTGTGTATAAGCAGTGTGTGTGAGTGTGTGTATAAGCAGTGTGTCGTGTGTGTGAGTGAGTGTGTGTAGTGTCTGTGTGTGTGTATGTGTGTGTATAAGCAGTGTGTGTGAGTGTGTGTATAAGCAGTGTGCTGTCTCTCTGTGCTGCAGGTTCGGGGCAGTAAAGGTGATGTCCTCTATGTCCTGGATGCCAGTAACCCTCGCCATGCCAACTGGCTCCGCTTCGTCCATCAGGCTCCTTCACAGGAACAGAAGAACCTGGCAGCTATACAGGTACTGCACTGGGTCTGTCTCCGCCTCCACTGTCACCTGGCAGGCAGGTATACAGGTACTGCACTGGGTCTGTCTCCGCCTCCACTGTCACCTGGCAGGCAGGTATACAGGTACTGCACTGGGTCTGTCTCCGCCTCCTCTGTCACCTGGCAGGCAGGTATACAGGTACTGCACTGGGTCTGTCTCCGCCTCCTCTGTCACCTGGCAGGCAGGTATACAGGTACTGCACTGGGTCTGTCTCCGCCTCCACTGTCACCTGGCAGGCAGGTATACAGGTACTGCACTGGGTCTGTCTCCGCCTCCACTGTCACCTGGCAGGCAGGTATACAGGTACTGCACTGGGTCTGTCTCCGCCTCCACTGTCACCTGGCAGGCAGGTATACAGGTACTGCACTGGGTCTGTCTCCGCCTCCACTGTCACCTGGCAGGCATGTATACAGGTACTGCACTGGGTCTGTCTCCGCCTCCACTGTCACCTGTCACCTGGCAGGCAGGTATACAGATGCTGCACAGGGTTTGTCTCTGTTGTTACCTGTCACCTGGTTACCTGTCACCTGGCTATGTTAATGTGTGGGTGTGTGTGATATACACAGCTGGGCAGGCGTAGCTGTATGTACGGCAACACAGTCATTTTACAGTGCGTGGCCAAGAGGAGCCTGTCTCTTTTAATATTCAGGAACAAAAACTTAAAAAGAAGAATAAAAGCTGGTCTGCAGGAATTCATAACCATGGTAACAACAGGCAAGCTTCTAGTCCTTCTCTCAGACTTGAACAGTTAGGATACCATAGCTAGCCAGCTAGCTTATACACTGTACTGTTCAGGCAGCAGGGAGACATTTTGTCATCGGATTTAAAGTATACTTCGTTAGCGTATGTATGTGTATCAACAGGCTATAATGGTAAGAAGTATTAATGGGGTTTGCCAATAATGGCAATATCATGTTGTACCCAATGAAGTGGACCAATGACTGGTTTGGCTGAGGAGAGAAGACATTCCTGATTGGTTGTACCCAATGAAGTGGACCAATGACTGGTTTGGTTGAGGAGAGAAGACATTCCTGATTGGTTCAAATTGGGCTCATGAAGCCTCGTTTCAGCCATCACTGGTTTGTTCATTTATAGTGTTACGATCAGGCCAGCTGGATATGGTGCACATACTGCCATGAGCAATGACACCTCCACACTGCTATCTGAATTATTATTTTTTAGATTTTTCCCACTTTATTTTACAGGTATAGTAGAGAGGCAGACAGGAAATGCAGGAGAGAGAGAGAGAGAGAGAGGAGGACATGTAGCGAGAGGCCCAGGTCGGATTCGAACATGCACTCTACCAGCTGAGCTACCGGGCGCGCCGTGCTATCTGAGTTTTTATTAGTAATGTAAATGATGATGCAGGTTTAGGGGGCGGCTCGTCATAATATTGACTGCGTCTCTAAATCACCCCCTTTAGTTTTGGGTATGTGTTTTCATAAAAGTACTTCTGTCTGTTACTGATCATGTAAATTCAAATTCCCCTTAATGTCTTTACTGTGGAGGAGAGAGGGAGAGAAAGAGAGTGAGAAAGTGTGTGTGTATGTGTGTGTGTGTGTGAAAATGGAAAGACAGAGACATATATATGGACATGCGCATGGAAAGACAGACAGAGGTTATTTTGTAATGGTATCTACTAAATTTGGGAATCCTCCAAGACTCAGACATGTGCCAGATCCGTTCCCCTCCCCTTTTCCCCCCACAGAAAAACATACATTCTAACAATAATACCAGTGGAGTATGATACAATATTAGTGTCAGTTTGGATTCTGTTTTCTCTGGTGACTTTATCAGGTTACGTTTTGCATGGCACTGAGAAGCTCACCGCACACCCCTCCCGCCTCAAATGAAAGGCAAAATGTAAAAAAAAATAATAAATAAAGAAATAGAGAGAATGTTCTCTTTGCCCAGATGTGCAGCTTCGCTCTGGACACAGCAGAGAGCTTGTAGTATTTCAAAAGAGCTGGTCTCACGGGCGAAACCTCAACGCTATACATTCCTCACCACATGTGTAATCAACTGTAATAAAGTATACCCACTAGAAATGATTCAAATCTGCGATGAAAACTCAATATCCTCCCTGAAAAGAGCGGTATCCCCGCGGAATCTGAACTCGCCCTGGGAACTTTCACCTTTCGCATGAATGTGAATTCCCCCCTCCCTCTCCAAAAATTAGGGGGTATTTTTTTCCTCTTTTAAAGAGAGAGAGAGTGAAGCACAGAGCGCTTTCTCCGTGCCTGCGCGCTGGCGTGTGTAGCGCTCTGGCTCAAAGGTGACTCGAGCGCTGGGAACGCTCAGCTTTGCCTCCCGCCCTGACGTTCACGGGGTCCTGCAGCTTCCTATGTCACACTGATGCATGGCATAATCCTTCTCAGGCAGGAAGTGGAGTGACACTTTAATTGCATCGAGACGTGACTTTTGGGGTTCTGATGGTGACGCACTTAAAGGGTATTCCTGTTTGACCTTTGACCTTAATCAAGCCGGGGCTGGTGAATGTTGGGGTGGAATTGCCTGGGTCGCCTCGGGGCTGAGATGCTGATCATTTAATGCGCTGGAGGGGCTGGGGGTGGGGTAGGGAGGGGGCAGCGTTTCCATGGCAATACACCGTGCTCTGTTGGTGGGGTGGTGGGCGGGGTCAGAATGCGTTAGCCAATCAGATCCAATGTCCTGGAGGGCCAACCCTCACTATTCCAGCAAGGCCTCAAAGTCATTGGTCAGGTATTACCCAGTCTCAGCTTCTGCTTCAAAATGTACGAAAGCACTCCTGTTAGTATTTTTGCACTCCTTTCACGCTTGGTATGATTGGTCAGAAATAATTGGCAATGTTCAGAAGGATGGTGGGCCTATGGCTCTGAGCTGCAGTGCTGGAGTCAGGCTCATAAGCGTTAAGAGTTACGAGCCTCGCACGCAAGACAGCGTCTTCAGATGTCAGGCCAAGAGCTCCCTACTCCTACAGAAAAAAAAACCTAAACACAAGCTTTGCCAACCCCCATTGAGCATGCAGCCAGGAGACTACATTCCCAGAGAAAAGGCTGGAATGAGCTGCACCAACACAACCGCTCCTCTCCAAATGCCTTCAGTCACGAGCCGGGCGACGTTATGGTCCCCCCGACCCTCAACCCCATCCAAACAGCCAGCGCAAGTTCTTTCTGTGTCTGTGTGACATGGGACTTATTTACACTCTATTCTAATCCTTTACTTTAAAAAAATGAATAAATAAACAGCTATAAAAACTTGGAAAGTCTTGGTTTTGGTGTCTGTCTGGAGAAAGGTGATCATTATGGTCTGGATGATTAAGGAGTTAGTTCTGCTTGTGTGAAGGAGTGCCCCCTGCCCCTGCCCCCCCCCGCCCCCGCCCCACCACACACCGCACATCCAATCGTAGTGTGACGTCAAGTCATTTCGCTGCCATAGAGAGCGTTTTGTCTCTGCCCACCTGAATGTACTTTTTTTTTGGTGAGAGTTTAAAATTCAGCGCTGTCTTTTGATTCTGGACCGATGCATGCTCATGAAACCCGGGTTGGCCTTGCTGGGTGCAGACTGGAGGATTGTGGGTAAGGGAGCGGGCAGCTGAAGAAGGTCAGCAGTGTTCTACCCTTAATGCCGTATTCACCAGGCTCTTTAAGAGCAGCCCAAATTAGCAACAGCGAAAAATGCTAAATCATCTTTATGCTTGCGCATTCTTCACCACAGTGTAATTTTCCAGTTTACAGATTGCATTAGAGATTAAAAATAATCTTTCAGAAGGTTTTTCAGGGATCGTGAAGGTCATTGCGACAGTTTTTGAGCAGAGTTCACGGTGTTCCCTGAGAGTTTGTGTTTATGCACTTTAAATGTTAAATGTTCGTAAAAGAGGGGTGTGGTCATTTTATTAACAGCTGTCAATATTGCGCAAACTGTGTCACTCCAGGGTGTGAAGTCACTCTGTGTTTGATGTCTTGGCTGTGAAGGACTGAATTTTCTGTGGTCACTTTCACACATCACTTTCCGGGGAGGGGGAGCTGAGGAGGAGGGTCTTATTCCATCGGCCAATCAAAAAGCTGCAGGCCACAAATAAGTCAAAAAACAGCCTTGTCTCTGGAAAAACTTTGTTGTGAAATATGGTTTTGGTGCGATTAGGCACGAATAACACAGCGTTTATTAGCCCTGTAGAGCGCAGGCAGAGAAGGACAGTGGCTGTACAGAGCAGAATTTGGAGGACACAGAGAAGGACAGTGGCTGTACAGAGCAGAATTTGGAGGACACAGAGAAGGACAGCATAGAGCACGATTTGATGGAATGTTCTCAAAAGCTTTGATTTGATCACTAATTTACAGCCTGCCGAAAAAGGCTCATTGGCTAACGCTTTTATATTCCAGCAAATATATCGAGTGGTTTATACTGAAAGGACATTTTGACTGAAGCAATTCACCTGCATAAATCGAGCCCAGGGTTCACTGGGCCAGCGGTTGGCAGGCAGATATCCACCATTTCCCAGTGAAGGCAAGCAAGGGATGATGGGAATGCTGGCGAGAAGAGCTAGCCAACCAGGTGTCTTTATGCAAATGTAGGCCAATTTTGGCAGGGTATTGAGCAATCAACAGAGAGCAAGCAGAATGTGTACAGCTACACCACATCAGTGATCTGTGCAAGAAGGCGTGTCACAGCATGCGCAAAATGGTTTTTAGGAGGAAGTTATAAGATCACCTTTCATAGCCAAAGCATTCATACTTTTATTGGCATGTCACTTTTTGGACTTGGATCTTTGTGCAACGCTGTTTTCAAAATACAGGGTGAGATATATGGCTGAAAACATTGCAATGAGTCAAGCAGACCTTCAGTGATTTGCTGAAGGGAAATAAATGTCAACGTGCTGTCATCTTCACTCTCCACCTAAACTTTGTCTGCACTTTTGTAAGTTGCTCTGGATACGAGCTTCTGCTTCATGCATTAACTTTTAAGCATAATTTTTGCACTGTAATTTCATGTATTTATTTTTTCTGTGTTAAGGATGGTGAGAATATCTTCTATCTGGCTGTGGACGACATTGAAACAGACACAGAGCTGCTGATTGGCTGCCTGGACAGTGACATGGAGGAAGAGGAAGAAGATGAGGAAGAGGAGATTATTAAAGATGAAGATGAAAACAGCAGAGAGGCCAAACACCTGGAAACAGGTACAGCATGTGTGTGTGTGAGTGAGAGTGTGAGTGTGAGTGTGAGTGTGAGTGTGTGTGTGTGTGTGTGTGTGTGTGTGAGCATGTGTGTGTGTGTGTGAGCCTGTGTGTGTGTGTGTAATATATGTACATGCTGTGTGTGTGTAATATATGTGTACATGCTGTGTGTGTGTGTAATATGTGTACATGCTGTGTGTGTGTGTAATATACGTACATGCTGTGTGTGTGTAATATGTGTACATGCTGTGTGTGTGTAATATGTGTACATGCTGTGTGTGTGTGTGTGTATGTGTACATGCTGTGTGTGTGTGTATCAGAGCTGGTGATTAAGCGGGAGGAGCACCCCTGCCTGCTCTGTGAGAGCAGTTTCCCCAGTGAGGAGATCCTGGCTGCTCACCTGCAGAGCCTGCACCAGCGGCCCAGCAACGACGACAAGGAGTTCAAGTGCCGCAGCTGCGGGAAGAGGTTCCCTGTGAAACAGGCGCTGCAGAGACAGTGAGGGCCGCCTCAATGCACCTCTGCCACATAGAGTATACACCTGTACCTGTACCTGTGCCTCTGTCAGATACAGCATATACCTCTACCTATACTTGTGCCTCATACACTCCCATACCTGTACCACATATTCACCTGTGCCTGCGCTTGACCTAATACACTTGACCCAACTGACTTAATACACCTGTGCCTTATATGTATGTAATATGTACATGCATGAATATGTCTGTAACACATGGATACCTGCTGTGCTGCCCTGTGTGTCTGCAGCGTTCTGCACTGCACTGAGAGTGTCGAGCCTGGCGCTGACTCCGCCCACATTCACCAGTGCTCTCTGTGTCACTTCAGCTTCAGCTCCGAGTCCAGGTACCTGCACACACTCACACTCACAATCAACAAACACTCACACACACACTCACACTCACACTCACACACACATACTCACACACACACTCACACACACAATCACACACTCACACACACATACTCACACACACACACACACTCACAATCAACAAACACTCACACACACTCACACTGACAATCAACAAACACACACACTCACACACACGCACGCACGCACTCACACACTCACACACACACACATCACACACACACTCACACACACACACACACACTCACACACACACACACACACTCACACACACACACACACACACACACACACACACACACACTCACACACACACACACACACACTCACACACACACACACACACACACACACACACACACACACACACACACACACACACACACACACACACACACACACACACACACACACACACACACACACACACACACACACACACACACAGCTGGGTAATTGTGTGTGTTTTGTGTGCTGTAGCTTTGAGCAGCACAAGGAGGCGTGTAAGGGGATGCCAGGTTTATCTGTAAGGCGGAAAGCTGCGGCAAGAGGTTCAAAAGCAAAGACGCCCTGAAGAAGCACAAAGGCAACGTCCACACAGGTGTGTGCCGCCCCCACCTGTGTGACTCAAACAGAGCACTTTAGAAACACTCCGGACATTCGCTTACAATGTCCACACATGCACTTCACTAACCAAAATGTAAAAAACTGTTTGTTCTGAGTGTTGTTAAAAATAGATGATTCTTTTAAAATAATCAGGTATCTTCAGGAATGTTCCTGGTGTCCACAGGGTTAAGATATTCCTAATAATTATATTGCTCATGCCTGCTTGTCCTTTGTGACGTGCCCTCACAGGTGAAATCTTACAGCTGCTCTTTATGTGAAAGCACATCTGTGTGTTTGAGGAAAGACAAATCTATTTTATTTTCTATTGCACTTCTTAAAAATCACATGTGTGATGCTTGAATGAATGCAGGTGGTGTGTTTTGTGAATGTGTTATCGTATGAATGCAGGTGGTGTGTTTTGTGAATGTGTTATCGTATGAATGCAGGTGGTGTGTTTTGTGAATGTGTTGGCGTATGAATGCAGGCGGTGTGTTTTGTGAATGTGTTATCGTATGAATGCAGGCGGTGTGTTTTGTGAATGTGTTATCGTATGAATGCAGGCGGTGTGTTTTGTGAATGTGTTATCATATGAATGCAGGCGGTGTGTTTTGTGAATGTGTTATCATATGAATGCAGGCGGTGTGTTTTGTGAATGTGTTATCGTATGAATGCAGGCGGTGTGTTTTGTGAATGTGTTATCGTATGAATGCAGGCGGTGTGTTTTGTGAATGTGTTATTGTATGAATGCAGGCGGTGTGTTTTGTGAATGTGTTATCGTATGAATGCAGGCGGTGTGTTTTGTGAATGTGTTATCGTATGAATGCAGGCGGTGTGTTTTGAATGAATGTGTTATCGTATGAATGCAGGCGGTGTGTTTTGTGAATGTGTTATCGTATGAATGCAGGCGGTGTGTTTTGTGAATGTGTTATCGTATGAATGCAGACGGTGTGTTTTGTGAATGTGTTATCAAAAGTGGCTGTAAATGGAATGAGCTTCTTCATTAATGTTAGTGTAGAGTTTTGCGTGAGGAGTGAAGAGCAGGGAACCCCACGGCTCAGCCTGGAAACAGATGCGTCCTGTGATCTCCCCCCACTTTTAAAAACACACGCAAAAGAGGCTAATTCCATCATGTCTGTTTAACAAACTTGGCATAAGAAGGAAGCGTTCTGTTCTTACACATGGGTTTGGTTTTGCTGAGGCCTAATAGTTTAATGAACTCTTCTCCTCTTTTCCCCGGCTCTCTCCACACACTGAACTCGTTCCCAGGCTAAAGCAAACCTTCCATGTGTATTTTAAGTAATGGTTGGCGGGCACTGGGGCCTATTTTAAGGGAAAAGCCGGAGTAAATTTAATACGTTTATATCATTACTAACAGCAGCGGCTCTTGACCTTAATTAATTAAAGTGACACTCTGCAATTAGCGCTCTTGAGCTAAGGGCCCTCTCTAATTACCTACTTCTTATAATGGCTCTGCCAGAGGCTGGGTTTTTGGTGCATGGCGCTTTCACACTGGTTTCTGTGATGTCCCTCCCTGCTGGCTTCCCCTCACACTGTGTTTCTGAGGGCCTGATGTGGCCCTTTTACACTGTGTTTCTGAGGGCCTGATGTAGCCCTTTCACACTGTGCTGATTCTGAGGGCCCCTTTCTCACATACACTCACATATCTGAGCACACTGCTTTACACACATACACACACACACACACACATACACACACACACACACACTGACACACACACACTCACACTCACTCACTCACAGACTCACTCACTCACTCACTCACTCACTCACACACACACACACACACATGTTCATCACAGGGCTCTGTGGTGGAGCTGAGTGGTCCTTTGTGCTGCTGTTGTAGTGTCATTTTCTCAGTGGGCTTCCCAGGTCAGGGATCATTTGAAGTTTAGGTGAATGCGCTGTGCTGCAGGCTGTCTGCCCAGCCCAGCTGTGCCTGTTAGCTGATCGCGGTGCCTGAAATCAGACGCAGAAAACACTGATACAGGGCAGCGCTGGCGATGCACTGTGACATGGGCAGCGCTGTGACACAGCACATGGGCAGCGTGGTGACATAGGGCAGCGCTGTGACGTAGGGCAGCACTGTGACATAGGGCAGGCAGCAATGTGACATAGGCAGCCCTGTGACATAGGCTGTGACATAGGGCAATGTGGTGACAGCAGCGCATGGGCAGCGTGGTGACATTTTGTAACATAGGGCTGTGACATAGGGCTTCTGTGACTCAGCTCCAGCAATCTCCTTCTCTCCTCCTCCCCCTCCCTCTCTCAGGTTGAATTAGTTCTATGATCAGCCCTTTCACTCATGTGCAGTCATACCTGTACACTAGTTTTCACAAAATATTTGTTTGTGAAATAATTTCTTGTTAACAGAGGTAATAGTAATGCTATATCTGCTGCTACTGCTATCATTAAATCATCATTAAATAATTATAATGAAGACTTTTATTTAAATACTTTATCTCACTCTGAATCACTGCTGTTCTGTCTTCCCTGCGTTTTTCACTCTGACTTGCTTCTGTCCTGAGGGTATCCGCTAATGAGGAATGTGTGTCATTGTGTGTGAATATCGTTATTTGATTCTCAGCCTGCTGGTGTCGGATTGTGTTGTGTGACATTTGCAGGTTTGTGGTTTTCTCAGCTGGGTGTGTGTTTTCTATAAAAATTGTGCTCACAGGGGTATTGACCAAAAAAATGTATCTGTGATATTTCTAGACAATGTAGGAAATATCAATGGATTCAAACCACATTTTTGTGTTGAAGACACATCATTTTCAAGTTTTATTAAAAAAGCTGGTACAGGGCAAATTCAGGTAAAAATATGACACTCTTAAAAAACAGGTTGTCAGATTATCAAGTCAACAATGTACATATATCTCATTGGTGTATGGGACACTGTGAGCTTATCTCATTGGTCCATGGGACACTGAACTTATCTCACTGGTCTATGGGACACTGTGAGCTTACTTCATTGGTGTATGGGATGCTGTGAGTTCATCTCATTGGTTGACACAGTGGGCTTGTCCCTGTAGTGGTGAGGTCAGTGTCTGGTGTACTTGGTGTGAAGTTCAGGGCGGAGACCCTCAGCTGGTTAGGTGGGGAGGGGGACCCGGTCCCCGTACATTGCCTGGGCTGGCGGAAGGGTGACTCCATTCTGATTTGTGCGGCCCCCTCCCTCTCTCAGCGTGAGATAAGTGTTAGCAGTGAGCTGTGAAAGTGTGGAGCGGCTGCCCTGTCTGTCCTGCTAAGGGCTGATAAGCTGAAGATGAATGAGCCTGAGATGCTCAGAGAAATTACCTCACCGTTTCACCACACTGCTCCGCAATGATGGACTGAGCTCAGACACTCAAGGGGTGTGTGAGTGTGTGTGTGTGTGTGTGAGTGTGTGTTTGCGTGTGTGTGTGTGTGTACAAATGTTATTTTAAAACACCCATTACTATGAAACAATTAAATGTTATTTTAAAACACCCATTACTATGCTAAAAAAAATTAAATGCACAAATGGTTTACTGTCATGCAGCAGAAATGTATGGCCATATTTTATTTTTTGTGTGTGTGGACATGCAAAAATTCAAACGTGTGTGTATGCCCAAATGTGTGTGTGTGTGTGTGTGTGTGTGTGTGTGTGTGTGTGTGTGTGTGTGTGTGTGTGTGTGTGTGTGTGTGTGTGTGTGTGTGTGTGTGTGTGTGTCTTTGTTAGTGGAGCTCTCTGTGTTTTTCACTCTTTCTCTCTTCACCCCATATCTCTGTGTGGATAATAAACAGTGGGGTAATTATCTAAAGTACTTCAGTCCCTGTCAGATTAAAGACTCTTACATATATCCTTTTCTGCACTATTTAGAAAATGCCAGAATGTTTCTGGTGACTTGTTTAGTCAAAGTGCCTGGAGAGAGAACAGGCCCCCCACCGCCCCGAAACACAAATATTTATTTTTGCTTTCAAACTCTTCTGCTTTTGTGGATCAGGACCACAGCTGGCTGTAGAGTGCTGTGGGAGCGCGTGCCGCTCACGTCAGACCGCTGAGCTGAATGGAAAAATAAAACAGCAATTCAACGGAGATGTTAATAAAGATGTTGCAGAGATATTGTACGAGGAATTTTATGTTAAAAATGGCCAGGTTTTCTTAACTAATGGGTACCTAATGGTCAATAGACTCAGGTCCACCCATAGTGTGGTTATTTTTGTATTCACTTTTGTAAAAGCAGGACATAGGCCAATCATGTTCATTGCCTGTGCGGTGGCCCAATGAGAGGCTGTCCTCTCTCTCAATCAAATTGTGCTCCAATCAGAAGGGTTACATGAGAGATTGGGGGAGGGCTTAAGGTGGTGGCTGAATGGACAGAGTAGGACCGTTAGGGTAGAGGGGTGGGGGTGGGGGTTTCTCTTCTTTCCTGTAGCGTCAGTTTTGACGGTGGTTCGTGCTGCTGACAGGGGGCAGTGACAGGGCAGGGAGGGTTTTTTTGTGGAGTATTTTGCGGGCCCTGGTAATAAGACCTGGTGAGGCTTGATTTGCTGTAAAATCCCAGTTTATATGCTGTTAAATCCTGTTGGCCCTGTCGTATCCTCAGCCCAGGAGGAAGAGGAAGTAAATGTGAGGATTGACCTTTGACCTTTCAGGGTTTGTGTGTGATTGACAGCGCTTTCGACTGTGCGGCTAAAAGGACTGGTGTGTGTTTGGAGCGTGGCGGGTCAGGACAGCTGAGCCATATTAGAACACACACGGAGGAGCTGCTTTAGGCGTTAAGGCCCTCTGCTCCTGCAGCCAATCAGAGCTCATGGTCGGCTTGTCAGCAGGTCCGCCCACCCAGTCAGCTGGCTTTAGGGGATGTGTGCTGTCCACCATCATAAGAACCAAACATCTTCCCTGCTGGCTCTTTCCTTTTGCTCAGTTTCGCCCTTAAACATTGTGGATTAGACTTTATATTTGAACTAACTTTTAATGGATTGTTTTTTTTTCAACAATGAAGCAAATAGTGGTATTTTATTTCATTTTTGTGGGTGTGTAGATGTGAGAGTTTCTGTTTATTTTTGGATGGCAGGAAGTGAGAGGGGCCAGATGGTGGTTTTGTCGCACCCGCTAACCCCACTGGACTCCAGACATATGGATCCGTGTGGAGATATTCTGTCCGTATGAAAATGTCAGTGTGATTGCTCCCTGTCCTTATTAAACTCTCAGTGTATGGAGACTTCCTGTCCTTATAAAGCAGTCAGTTTGGAGACTTCCTGTCCTTATAAAGCAGTCAGTTTGGAGGCTTCCTGTCTTTATAAAGCAGTCAGTTTGGAGACTTCCTGTCTTTATAAAGCAGTCAGTTTGGAGACTTCCTGTCCGTGTAAAGCAGTCAGTTTGGAGATTTCCTGTCCTTATAAAGCAGTCAGTTTGGAGACTTCCTGTCGTTATTAATGTCTTCCACTTCATGTAGGGACCCTGACACACTGCCCCCTCTCTCTTGCTTTGTGTGTCTCCCTCTGTCCTCAGCCCTGGCCCCTATCTCCCCGTTTGCATCTGTTTGTTTGTGAATGTGTGACTGAAGGACGGAGGGTCTTTATCCCATTCAGGAACTCTGAATGGGATCGAGGGGTTTAAGATAAGATAAGGTAAGGTAACGTGACCCTTATTTTTGCCTTTTTATGTTTGAAATTCCAGCAGTGTTGATTGGCAGGGCAAAAAATAACAAATAAATGAAATGCAAGTGAATCCTCTGAGAGGAGTTTCTGTTTGGACTCGGACTCTGACTCTGTGGTTTGTGTTTTTATAAGAACAGACAGAAATATGTTATTTTACACTGCGTGGTGAGTGAGTTCTTTTAGGACACAATTAAAAATGTTAGATTTGGCAGTTGATCAATGTTCTGTCCTTCTCCTTAGCTGTGTCTTTTTGATTCACAAATTACTTCTTTTTATGTTCGGTTGGAGATTAGTTGACATAAATTAGCTGAGATTGTTCTCAGTCCGTGCTTTTTTCTGTGCTTTGATTTCTGCTGCCATGTGAATTGTTTCTGATTTACTCTTGGCTAGTCAGTGAGGTTACGATGCAGATTCTACCGAACACCAGATACGCAGTTCTGGATTCTTCACATTGATTTTTTTTTTCCTTCCTTTGACATTTCAGAGCATTAAAATTTGATGTGTTTTCTCAATATTCATTAAGGAGCTTTGCCAAGGATGATGTGGATTTCATTGTGTCTTCAGTGGCACCAGGAACTTCTCCTGCCACCGAACTCTCCTGTAGTTTAGCAGAACATGATGGAAGAAAGGTTGGATATGTCCATCTGGTTAATCTACAATATCTGTGGCTGTACGTCTTGGAACAGCCGGTGATTCTCACTGTAGCCATCATGATTCAGGGCAGTGGGTTTTATGAATGCACAAGTCTTAAGTGTGCAATAGACACATTGGTGTATTTGTGTGTGAAAAGGGTTAAAATGGTGGATCTTTCAAAATGAGTACTGCATATTCATGGAAGAGGTTTTAGACAGTCGATTGTCAGATGCCTGGTGGTCCCCCGTTGTGTCATTTCCTGTGGCAATACTGCTCTGTAGGAAGTTACGTTTTGTATTCATTCATTTGTATACCTGAAGCTGAAGATGTGAATGCTGGTCATTGAAATGAAACTGGTTGTGGTAAATCGAGAGTTCAAGGGCAAAGGAAATGGCCATGACGATCCAAACCTGCATTGCATTGAGATCTGTTTGAACTGCCTACATTTATGGAGAGACAGGCTGGGGTGACCCAGGACCTTCATATGATCCTGTAACTCTGTGCAGTGACTCATTGCTCTGACTCTGTGACTCTGTGCAGTGACTCATTGCTCTGGCTCTGTGACTCTGTGCAGTGACTCATTGCTCTGACTCTGTGACTCTGTGCAGTGACTCATTGCACTGACTCTGTGACTCTGTGCAGTGACTCATTGCACTGACTCTGTGACTCTGTGCAGTGACTCATTGCTCTGACTCTGTGACTCTGTGCAGTGACTCATTGCTCTGGCTCTGTGACTCTGTGCAGTGACTCATTGCTCTGGCTCTGTGACTCTGTGCAGTGACTCATTGCTGTTTCTGTGACTCTGTGCAGTGACTCATTGCTCTGACTCTGTGACTCTGTGCAGTGACTCATTGCTCTGGCTCTGTGACTCTGTGCAGTGACTCATTGCTCTGGCTCTGTGACTCTGTGCAGTGACTCATTGCTCTGACTCTGTGACTCTGTGCAGTGACTCATTGCTCTGGCTCTGTGACTCTGTGCAGTGACTCATTGCTCTGGCTCTGTGACTCTGTGCAGTGACTCATTGCTCTGACTCTGTGACTCTGTGCAGTGACTCATTGCTCTGGCTCTGTGACTCTGTGCAGTGACTCATTGCTCTAACTCTGTGACTCTGTGCAGTGACTCATTGCTCTGGCTCTGTGACTCTGTGCAGTGACTCATTGCTCTGGCTCTGTGACTCTGTGCAGTGACTCATTGCTCTGGCTCTGTTCTGACTCTCACAGGAAGTGCCCGCAGGAAGCTGATGTGCTCTATCTGCAGTAAGAAGTGCTCGTCCATGGCCAACCTGCAGGAACACCGCAAGGTCGGGTCACCCGGCAACCTCCCTCACACCCCTCCCCAACACAGCCCTCCCTCCCTCACACACAACACAGCTCTCTCTCTCCCTCACACACAACACAGCTCTCTCTCTCCCTCACACACAACACAGCTCTCTCCTTCCCTCACTCACTCTCTCTCTCTCTCTTCATCCAGACCGTTCACACAGAAATATGGTTAATGCTAAATAAACTCGACTCGTAAACATTTTACCTGTAGAGAGTAGCTTGTTCTCACTGTGCAAGATGATCTTACTCTGTTGTGGTTTGACAGTTTACTGTTCTGTTCTAAAGTTTTAGTTTTATAGTTTGCTGTTGTCGTAGGTCGTGCTGAATGTCGCTCTGTTGCCATAGATTGTGCTGAATGTCGCTCTGTTGCCATAGATTGTGCTGAATGTCGCTCTGTTGCCATAGATTGTGCTGAATGTCGCTCTGTTGTCGCAGGTTGTGCTGAATGTCGCTGTGTTGTCGCAGGTTGTGCTGAATGTCGCTGTGTTGTCGCAGGTTGTGCTGAATGTCGCTGTGTTGTCACAGGTTGTGCTGAATGTCGCTGTGTTGTCGCAGGTTGTGCTGAATGTCGCTGTGTTGTCGCAGGTTGTGCTGAATGTTGCTGTGTTGTCGCAGGTTGTGCTGAATGTCGCTGTGTTGTCGCAGGTTGTGCTGAATGTCACTCTGTTGTCGCAGGTTGTGCTGAATGTCGCTCTGTTGTCGCAGGTTGTGCTGAATGTGGCTCTGTTGTCGCAGGTTGTGCTGAAAGTCACTCTGTTGTCGCAGGTTGTGCTGAATGTCGCTCTGTTGTTGCAGGTTGTGCTGAATGTCACTCTAGCCTTGTGAGCTATGCCCTTGTGAGCAGATTGGTAATTGCTTTAAAGCGTGGTGCCAAATGAAAAGATGAAGAAGTCTCGGTGCTGGCCGGCGGGTGGGCTCCCTCATCGCTCATTTGAATAATTAGTGTGTGAACAAGCTCCACAGGTGTCATTAATCACCTGGCTCAGTGGGTGATCCGCGCCGCCGTCGCAGAAATCCAATCTAGCATCAGATCTGCGGAGCAAGAGCCAGGCAGTGACAGACTGCAGGACCCATAAAGAGGCTTTAATGGGGGAGCCAGACAGACACACTACAGTAAATTACCGCCACGCTGGATCTCCATTAAAGTGCCATTTGGCTTTCTGGCAGCTCTCTGCTCATACAGCGGGGCTTTCACTGGCGTGGGTCCCAACGGCAAACTTAGGAAACGTTTGTCATTTATGTTCTGAAAAAAAAGTCTAATATACAGAAAATATTAATCTATTTGTCACTCTGATATTGCACTCTAATAATGAGATGCGTTGCCTGTCGCATAATTATGACATCATCATGGTGAGCCTGATTCAGCCTCACTCTGCCCAGGCCCTGGGGCTGTTTTGTGCAGTAGCCTGTGGTCAGGTACAGCTTCTGATGAGCCTCTCAGCACAGTGCATGTGTGGAACAGATAAACTGCAGAACTGGGTTTAAAGCCCCAGCCACTGCAGCTGAGGTATCCCAAAACAATACACAAGCTTCATATTTCACTAGTTTGTCAATGGTACCTTACAATAACACCGTAAATGAGTGGTTCATTCAAATGTAAGTGTGTGACTTTGCTCTTTTTACATCACTTAGTATAAGTGATGTAAAAGTTTCACTTGTGTGTCATTACTTGACAAAAAACCAAAAAATAAAAAAGTGAGGTGATTTGAAGAGCGTGAAATCTGAACGGGTCCCCAGGGGCGGCCTGCAGGCCTGAGGAGCTGCGATTCTTCTTCTCCAGTATCTCGCCGCCGAGCTCCAGACTCGCTATTTCTGACCCTTTCCGGATTTATTGGGTTCCGCATATCTCTGTCTCTCGTCCTCTCTCTGTGCGCTCCCTCATATTCACATGAAGCCGAGGCAGAGTGAGCTGGGTGTTCTCTCTCTGTGCGGCCGAGAGACGGAGAAGACGAGAGGAGCGGTTTAAGACTTTGCTTTAAGATTAATTACATTTGCATTTGGTGGCTTTCAGGAAGCGGACCAAGCGTAGGGGCGTGAGCAGGGGCTAATGCGCTTTCTGTGGCGGTGTGGTGTGCGGAAGGCCCAGCCCAGCCAGGCTCCTTAATTCCTGGGCTCTTTCTCATTAGAGATTTGGGCTGTTATCCGGCCCAGCGGCGGTGAGCGCTGCAGCCCTTTGTCTGTTACCTGGGCTCAGCCCTTCTCCAGCTGCAGATGGGGATTAACTGTGGAAGACTGGCCTCCCCCCCACAGATACTTCTGTAACTCGGGCCGGACTCTCAACATAGATGCTGCTTCCACCAGCTCCCCCAAGCTTCCTATCAGTTCATTCTGTTTTGCTTCCTTCTGCTTCCTGCTGCTTCCACCAGCTTCCCACTGTTCCGTATTCCTTCTTTCTTGTACCTCAGTGGTCCTCATTTGGCGTCATGGAGAGCGAAAGTGTAAGCTGTTTTTTTCACCTGAACTTCAACAGCACTTTCAGAACCCATAAGTCAGGTGAGCTGAGTTAGCTGTGTGTTCAGCAGTGTTAATTGGTCATAAACCAGGTGAGCTGAGTTAGCTGTGTGTTCAGCAGTGTTAATTGGTCATAAACCAGGTGAGCTGAGTTAGCTGTGTGTTCAGCAGTGTTAATTGGTCATAAACCAGGTGAGCTGAGTTAGCTGTGTGTTCAGCAGTGTTAGTTGGTCATAAGTCAGGTGAGCTGAGTTACCTGTGTGTTCAGCAGTGTTAATTGTTCATAAACCAGGTGAGCTGAGTTACCTGTGTGTTCAGCAGTGGTAATTGTTCATAAACCAGGTGAGCTGAGTTACCTGTGTGTTCAGCAGTGTTAGTTGGTCATAAGTCAGGTGAGCTGAGTTACCTGTGTGTTCAGCAGTGTTAGTTGGTCATAAACCAGGTGAGCTGAGTTACCTGTGTGTTCAGCAGTGTTAATTGTTCATAAACCAGGTGAGCTGAGTTACCTGTGTGTTCAGCAGTGTTAAGTGGTCATTAAAAGCTGAGTAACAATGAAGCGTGCGCCTGTGAGTGAGTTCGCTCAGAATATGGGCAGGTTTGGTAGGGTGCGTGTGTCTGCAGGGAGGCTGGGGGTCCTGGGTGCTTGTGTCTGCAGGGAGGCTGGGGGTCCTGGGTGCGTGTGCCTGCAGGGAGGCTGGGGGTCCTGGGTGCGTGTGTCTGCAGGGAGGCTGGGGGAGCTGGGAGGTATGCAGTGGGAGTGGAGACCTGCTGCAAATGGAGACCTGCTGCACTTTAGTCCCAGGGGGCCAAACTAAAGGAAGAAGAGTGAAAGTGTTTCTGAGTGTTGGCTTTGTGCTCCTCAGGTCCATGAGGTGTTCGACTGCCATGCCTGTGACAAGAAATTCATCTCCACCAACCAGCTGAAACGGCACATGATCACACACTCAGGTACAGCTCCGTGACGCGAGGGCCACATGTCACTTCCTGCCAGGAAGCGTACCCGTACTCTCTGACTGCATTTTTAACCAAGCGGCTGGTTTGGGATCGATTCAGAGCTGTCCTCTCCCACTCTTTTCGGAGGCTCCGCCCACTGTTCACATGCCACGCCCATAATGCATATGCTGCCCTCTTGGCCCCGCCCTCCACTCACTCTCTCTCTCTCTCCTGACATCTGGTCAGTCACATCTGGATAATATGAAATCACACCATTACACGTGTAAAGGATGTGACTGATCTCGATTTTTTGCCATTTTAGTGATTGATACATGAGAGGAGCATGTGAATCATCTCTTTTATTCTGTCAGTGTTCCCTTGCCCTTCTATCAGTAACATTTATCTGAACTAAGATCTTAAGACTGCATGCAAAATTTTTCTCATGCAATGTAAAAACACAGTGGTTTTTTTCAGATTTCCTATAAAGTTGTCTCTTTTTTTTTGGAGACACGGGGGTTGTTTTTAAGACAGCAGATATTTGCAGGATAGGGAGGGCCTGAGATGAGCTGTTAAGTGTTCGTTTTGGGCAGATTTAGCATGTGAGAAGCAGAGGGTCCCCTTAGGTCAGACATATTTATTTCCTTCTGTGTTGCACACACTGAGCCCCTGAACCAACACACCCTGAGGAGTAAAACAGGCAGTCTAACGGGAGTAAAACACGCAGTCTAACAGGACTCAACTCTGTCTCTTTCACCCTCTCCTTGATCCTCTCTCAGCTTCCCATCTCAGAGAGCTTGGCCGCTGGGTTCCCGCTCTTTCTCTCCCTCCGTTTATCTGTCCATCTCTCTCTCCGTCTCCCGGCTGTGCCTCTCTCCCAGCAGATTTCCCATGGATAAACACATTGTTTGATTTGAGTGTCTGTGGAGGGCCGTTAGGGACCGTTTAATTACTCTGATCCCAATTACACTGCAGTTAATCTCTCAGTGTCCCTCAGCGCTGCAGAGCCGCCCTGTCTGCTGTCTGCCCGTCTGCCTGTCAGCCTGTCTGTCTGTCTGCATCTACTTTTAGGCATTTAACATGCGCTTTTATCCAGAGTCAATTTGTTGTGTTTTGCATAAAATCTGTTTATACAGCTGGATATTGTGGTGAAGGAAATTGCCAGGGTCAGCACCTTGTTCAAAGCTACAGCAGCAGTGCCCCACCTGGGAATCGAACCCTGAAGCTCTCAGTCCAATTCCCTCACTGTTACGGTGCGCTATGCTGTAGCAGTAATTCTACCCTCTGCTGTGTGTCCCTCCCTCCTCTCTGTGTAGAGAAGCGTCCGTACACCTGTGAAGTTTGCAGTCGTTCCTTTAAGCGGCTGGACCAGGTGACGGCACACAAGATCATCCACAGTGAGGACAAGCCCTACAAATGCAAGCTGTGTGGGAAGGAGTTTGCCCACAGGAACGTGTACAAGAACCACAAGAAGGTGAGAGTGCTTCTGCCAGCACTGACGCCACTGCAGAACACTGCTCTGAGTAAGGAATACAGAAAGAACAGGCACCTCATTGCGAGACCACACACACATACATGACACATGCCCACACACACACACACACACACACACACAGGACTGTGACCAGTGTCTCACCTGTGTCTCACACTCAGGACTTACAAACTGTGAACTCTTACCTGTGTCTTACATGTGTCTTGCCTGTGTCTCACCCGTGTGTTGCCTGTGTCTCACCCTCGTGTCTCGCCCGTGTCTCGCTCGTGTCTCGCCTGTGTCTCTCCTGTTTCTCGTCTGTGTCTCACCTGTGTCTTGCCCGTGTCTCTCCTGTCTCTCCTGTGTCTCGCCTGTGTCTCGCCCGTGTCTCGCCCGTGTCTCGCTCGTGTCTCGTCTGTGTCTCACCTGTGTCTTGCCCGTGTCTCTCCTGTGTCTCGCCTGTGTCTCGCCCATGTCTCGCCCGTGTCTGGCCCGTTTCTTGCCCGTGACTTGCCCGTGTCTCGCCTGTGTCTCGCCCGTGACTCGTGGCAGGGATATGCTGGCACTGTGCGGTGTGCTGTGCTGAGGAGGGGTTTGTGTGAGCTCAGCCCCCCAGCCCCCACACACTCATTTGAGTTAGAGAAATTAATAAGAGCACCACTGACAGGGTTTAAATAAAGCTCCATTATGTCATGCCAGTATGGAGCGTCGCATGTGAGCTTGTTTTTCCATGAATACATTAGGATTAGAGACACACGCACATGCTCACAAACAAGCACACACACTCACACACACTCACCCCACCCTTGTGTGCATGTATATACACTCACACACACTTAATTGATCACACACACACAGATTTGGTAATTATCCCAAAAATGTGTGATCTTGCTGCTAGAGCAGTGAAAGATAACAGCTCTTTAAAAACATCTACAGTGATCATAGTCTATAAACCTGCAACAGAAAAACATCTACAGTGATCATAGTCTATTAACCTGCAACAGAAAAACATCTACAGTGATCATAGTCTATAAACCTGCAACAGAAAAACATCTACAGTGATCATAGTCTATAAACCTGCAACAGAAAAACATCTACAGTGATCATAGTCTATTAACCTGCAACAGAAAAACATCTACAGTGATCATAGTCTATAAACCTGCAACAGAAAAACATCTACAGTGATCATAGTCTATAAACCTGCAACAGAAAAACATCTACAGTGATCATAGTCTATAAACCTGTAAACCATTTTGGCAAACTTAATAATTTGGCAGGTCATTCGCTTTTATTTATATGCAGAAGTGATGCTAACTGAGCTCCATCTGTAACATGCTGCTGTCAGTACCTGCTCACCCAACCTTCATAGTGCTCAGTCCAAAATGTAATACTTCATCATTATCTGGAAATATTTATCCATGTGATTTGTTGCTCTTTGATAGGTGCAAAAAAAAAAACTCAATCATTTTACACGCTACTGATAACACTGGACTTTTCTCTCCAGAAGACTTGGGACACTTGAAAAGGGGCTGGAATCCTGCCATGGTTTCAGTCTCACGCTCTCAGCGCCTGCACGGATCCATTGTGATGCTCTCATTACCTGAACGCGCACCTTATCTCTGTATTAATGCTGCTGTTTCATACCCCCTCTGCACAGATTTTAAAGGGGGGGTTTTCCCTTTGGCTCAGGAGTCAGCAGAGCTTTCATCCCTAGGGTGAGCTGGGGGTGGGGGGCATTAGGATGTTAGGCCTGCAGCCCCTGAGCTTAGGGTGGGGGTGCAATATGAGCCACACTGCCAGATAAACTGAAGCTCTTTAAAGCAGAGCCCTTATCTCCAGCCTGTTAATGAGCAGCCGCTGAGAGAGATTACAGCAGGAGATGGAGGAGACCTGCCATTAAATCCTGCTGTCTTTCAATTCCCCTTCTCCCCCCTTCTCCGCCTCTCTTCTCCTCTTCTTCTCTCCTCTCCCCTTCTGTTCAGTGCCGTCTCTTGTTCCTCTGCTCCAGGATCACAGCTCTGCTGATTGCTTTAGATGTTGAAGTGGAGGTCCTGTTTATGATGTGTCATGAGAGGTCCCATAAGGAACTGCATTTCCCATAAGGCATCACACTCCCCATAAGGCACTGCATTTCCCATAAGGCATCACACTTCCCATAAGGAACTGCATTTCCCATAAAGCATCACACTTCCCATAAGGCACTGCATTTCCCATAAGGCATCACACTTTCCATAAGGCACTGTTTTTCTGTCAAGGCATCATGTTTCCCATGAGGCCCCATGTCCCTCATGGGGCGCTCTGTGTCCCATGATACACCACATTTCCCAGAAGACACCATGTTCATCACAGTGCTCATC